>JASDQU011400365.1:5418-28148 GCA_032191745.1 Picea mariana | reverse complement strand
GACCATTTTTCTAGGTAAAGGGGGGTTTGATGCACATGTTTGGGTAATTTAATTATTAGATGTGATTTACATGTTATGATCCCTGTGACTTATGAACCTCGGGAGGGCATGCTTTTTGTTGCTACAGGATTTTGCTCAGTGGACAGGTACACATGGGGGAATGATTAGCTCGAACCTCCATGGGGTTGAAATCCCACAGATCGATGTTGTAACCCCAACCAGGGGGAAGGAGACATCATAGACTTGCACCAGGAACAAATAAGGACGTTTCTCTTGGAGACACTCTGGTAGACCTAGACCTAGGGGGATCTTTCTCTTCCACCTAGATGTTGACCTTTGAGATCCCATGATGTCATCATTATAACCCTGGACATCATCCAGAGCTAGGGTTTGCGTATTGAGGACAATTGTGAGTTGATTGGAATGTGTGGGCATCATCTAGGACCTTTGGAGGCTAAAGGTTCTGCATTTGGAGCCCAATGTTCCACTTTAGGGGATCAACATCACCCTTGAAGGGCATGATGTCACCCTTGGAGATGATTTCAGGGGTTAATTACTTTATTTATGTAAAAAAATGGATTTTGATGTAATTTGGTCAGGTCGGCCTTTATTTTACTTAAAAAATAATTAAGGTCATTAGTATTGTATAAATAGAGAGAAAGTGCTCTCATTTTTTAGCATCACTCATCACACACTTAGTGTGCACTGAAATTTGCGCCGTCTTTAAGGGTTATTAGCTGAAATAACTAGTGCACAATTTCTTCGAGAGGCATTTTTGGTGTATCTTGGCTATTTTTTATGGTGGAAGATATTCAACTAGGGTTTGGCTTGATTATTCTTGGTGAAGTAAGTAGAAAATATTCAATTTGTTTATGTAATGAATGCTTGTGGTGAATTTTACTTGTTTCATGTTAAAGATTATGAAATTGTTTGCTTAAACCCTAGGAGAGGAACATAAGTTACTGCTTTCTCTCTATAGTCTTCTACTTGTCTAAATTTATCAAGTACACCTTGTTTAGAAGTGGCTACTAGAGCCCTAAAGTGCTAGCACTCTAGTAGCTTCACCCTAACTACCTATTGCATCCATTCTTTTAAATATTCTAAGGAAGGGAAATTTGCTAGGGCCTAAAATTGCTTACTCTCTAGTGAAATTGCCTCTAAGATTTGGATGCTTGAGGCCTTGAGGTGCCAACACCTCCACCATCCACCTCTTCTCCTTTGACAAGTATTATCATTGCTACTTTTCTCCAAGTTTTTCTGTTGCTATTGTTGACTCCATAAACCCTTAAAGGCACTAGTATACTCACTATAGTGAATGATTGATCAAACAAACACTCAAACCTTTTTCCTTGAAGCTTTTTCTAAATTTTACTCACCCTAAACTAGATTAACTCCTAAAATAACTTGTTGTTGTTGCAAATCACTTCTACATCCATACTAATTCATGCTAATTTATTGCATTCACCTACATAACTTGCACCTATCTCACTCAGAAATTGTTTGTGACAATTGCCAATCAATCTACTAGATAAATGCTAAGTTTACATGGTGTTTCCTTGCAATTTTGAGAACTAGAATTTTCTGTTGTTACAAAAGATTGCTACAGCCATCTAACTGCAACAAATTCTCTACAGAAGTGACATTTAGTGCTAGCTAAACATTTCCAAATTTGCTTGCGACAATTAATTATCATTTTGCCTAGTTAAAGCTACATTTTCTTGTCTTTTTCAAGCAATTTCAAGGCATATTCTTTGTGGCTATTACAAAATAATTATTGTTGTTGTAAACTGTTACATTGTTGCAACTTTATATCAGCTAGCCTATTTTTTGAAGGTCCATGGTCTTAAGAAACACTAACATCATATTTTGTACTTGAAAGCTGCCATATTTTCTTTGTTGTCTTGTTTTGGGCAGGTACACTCCATTTTTACTGTTGCTTCATCCCTTAAAAACCTTAAGAACCTTTTGACTTGACTGACCAGTGAGAGGGGGATTTTCTTGCATCCTTGACTTAGTCTTATCAGCCCTTTAGGTCACTGGGGATGTCTCCCCTGGGGTAACTTTGATATACTCCTAAACAGAAAGGGATTTCCTATTAAGGTGACAATTATAGGTCACCCCCTGTTACACCAATCTTGCTTCACTTTCCTTGGGATTTGGGAAAGTACAGATTGTGTGATAACATGACCCATACTGAGGGACAAAGCCTCTTTGGGGGTGCAAACAATAGGATGCGAGGGAATAGTAGGGTCACACCTAGTTTTCTGGATGCACAACTACAGGATGCTCACTTCCGGGGGCGTATGGAGGTAGAAGATAACTTTGAGTATGCAAGAGAGTATGCATCCTTGAGCGCATGTTTTAGGAGACAAGTCACACTATTAGAATATTTTGGAATCAAGTATAGAGGAAGGCCTAGAGAATTTCACAGGGGAAACAATGATCTAGGGTGCAAAGCAGGGAAAATGGAGATTTTACCCTTTGATGGAACAACTAAATCTTCATCAAAGGCATGGGTACAAAAATTGGATGCCTATCTACAACGAAACCCCATGATGGAGTTGGATTACATCAAATTTTCTGACTTGTACTTGGAAGGAAAGGCCCATGAATGGTCGTACCATGGAATGACCACTTTGGGGCATGCACACATTACGTCTTATATAGAGTTCACACAAAAAATCATGGATAGATTTGATCATGGGGACCCAAAACTTCACTTCCGTGAGCTCACACAACTTAGACAGACAGGTTCAATGGAAGCATTCATAGAGGAATTTCAGAGAATAGGAGTGATGGTTCTAGATGTGTCAGATTCTAGGTTAATGATACTCTTTTCCGAAGGGATAACAGAACCCTTGCATGGTTGGGTCAAGGATTTTAATACTACCACACTACAAGATGTGATTGGGAAGACTAGAGATTTGGAGGGAGTCTCTTCCAGAAACAAATTTACTCTAAGACCCCACTTGCTCCAAGAGGAGGAGATCAGAGAGTGGTTGACAAGGGTAAAGGTAAACTTGATGAAGCCACAAGAAGGGAATTGAGAAGGAAGAAACTCTATTATACTTGGAAGGAACCATGGGATCCAAGCCATAGATGCACGGGAAAAGGGAAAATACACTAAATAGAGGTACTTTTAGATAGTGAGGAGGAAGATGTTGTTGGACATCTTCAAAATATGGAGCTGACCCAAGAAGAAGACGAGAACACACACGAGGAAAGGGAGGACGAGACAATGCACAATGCAACAGGGATCAAGAAGGCTAGTGAAAAATTTTAGTACCTTAGAATAAGAGGAGTCCTTCAAGGAAAAAGGGTCACAGTGCTTATTGATGGTAGGGCTTCCCATAATTTCTTTGATGCTGATTTAGTGAACAAGAGACATCTACCCACTGTGGAGTTTGATGGATTTTTGGTGGAGGTAGCAAGAAGGCACACCATATCTTTCATTAGGCATGAATGGCCTCCGCTTGAACAACTGCATGCTTGATTCAGGGGCCTCAGCAAATGTCATGTCATCGAAGGTCATGAAACAACTTGGTTTGAAGACAACCCGACCTTATGGAAATGTTTGTGGTATTGATTCAAGAAGAGTTTAGGTCTTGGGGGTGTGTGAAGACGTTGAGGTATTTTTGATAGATTTTCCACATATCAGCGTCCTCATGGACATATTGGTGATCAATGTTTCGGATGTTTGGGGGATACTCTTGTCAAGAACCTGGTTCTCATCCCTTGGAGGTTTTCTTAGCATGAACCTTACACATGCGTATATTACCATGGACTATGGCACGTATGAAATCTTAAATAACAAGGAAAAGAAAGATACACATGTGATGGATCTGAGGGTCCCTAACCATGTCAGTGAACACTACTATGATATGCCTCCACAAGTTATTGAGTATGATCCATTTGAGTTACCCTTCATGCAAGAAGATTCCATAGAGATGTTTCTCCCATGGACAGATAAAAAGAATACTGCCAAGTACCATGGGAAGGAGGTAGGATTTATTCTATTATGCAAGAAGAAGATGAGAAACATGAAGAAATCGTCAAAGAAACAATCCACACAGAGCTTCCATACGATGAGAATACACCTTGCATCAATTTCAATGAAAGAATTCTTGTGCTCATGTGGGACAAAAGAAATGGAAATCCTAAGTATGACCAAAAAGAAAAAAAATCATGGCTTGGCCCTTACATCATCAGGAAGAAGTCTGACAAAGAAAGGTACTATCTGAAAACATTAGATGGAGAAATATGTCACTATCGGTAGATGGGTCTCTTCTCCAACCTCACATCTAGGTCACATGACTTCTCGAGGGCCCATGCCCTAGGTAAGTAGGTAAGTCATTTTGATTCCCTGCATTTGCATATTGATTTCTCATACTAGTTTAGATGCATTTCATTTTCATTTTTCTCTACTTGCATATTGATTTCATGCTTAGTTTAGAATTTTTTGAAAAAATGTCAAAATTTTCTTTTTTTGGCTTAGTTGGTTTTAATTATGATCATATGAAAACAAGAATGAGTAGGCCATCCTTCACTTGACAGTTTGATGTTTCCTTGTAGGCACAGGTCTACCAGGAGATGTTGTGGTTCTCATGCACTCTACAGCGAGCACATGTCCCCAAGTAGGAGCTAGATGTTATCCCCATTTTGTGGATAACTAAGGAGATTATGTTTTGAGGCCCTCAGGTTGCAGATATGGAGTGCCGAGAGACTATATGACCAGCAGTACCCTTTTGCATAGATGGAAACCCCTCTCACCACCATAGATGGTCACAGATTTCCAGATGGCATCCACCACATCAGCTGGATTCCGCAAGGCAGTGGGCCTTGCTCCATGAGGTACAAGTCAGTATTATGGTGAGCAACATTTCAATATTTTAGCCAGTTCAATATGTTGTATCTTAGATTTCTCTAGATTTCATGATATATGCTTGGACATTATGCCTTTTTCTTTGCTTCACCTTGGTGGTTGACATTGTATCCTAGTAAGTGGTCTTCCTTGGGGATGGGTTTGCTACTAGGAAATCCCTTAAAGATCCATCGTACCGTTCCCAACCATACTTACCACTTTCCATCATTATTCCCCTCCATTTCCTTATCTCTTGGGATTTTAGGGTGTATTGACCCAAGAAGGGGTTGCCCCTCATTCTATGGGAAGAAGGGGCTGAAGGCCCATAGGGATTGATGTTGGGTAAAAGATAAAAACCTTGTATAAACCTTCCATATGCTTCGCCCAGGGATCACCCAAGAAAGCAGTGAAACACTTATCTTTGAGTAAAGGGGGCCCACAATATAATAAAGAATGCTTAAAAGGTTAGTTGAAAGATAGGAGGTCTCATCACGAGTCGACCTACCACATCTATGAATATCTAGTGGTATGACATTTCCATCATCTGGTCACCAAACCAAGGTAATGGCTCTCAATTGCATGGCTAAGAGAAAGGGGGTCTCATCATGAGCCAACCTTCTCATTTCCACTAGGTGTTTGTGGGTGACATTGCTATCATCTGGTCACCACGCCAGGCAGTGACCTTCAACCTCTACTTATGCTATATTGAAAGAAAATACAAATAAATAAATATAAAAGGCAATTGATGGGCTTGGAAAAAGTGCATTGCGGATGAAGGTACCACACACCCTCTACAAAGGCACCCATGACTGAGACACTACGACCCCTTGTATGTCATGAGCCCTATGCCCATTGAGTCTTGACCCCAACCACTTCATCCACTTTACATGGCTTAGAGAGGGATCTCTTGGAAACTCTCTTTGACCTAGGGCAAGATCTACCCAATAGGACACCTCGTCAACCCTCCCATATTCAAGCTTGACAAGTTGCATAGTGTCTTTGAGAAATTAATTGTTTGATATAGTGATATTTGATGCACATGCTTAGATGGATTATTTATTGATTGGATTCACTTATCATGATGTTATGACTTGAGATCCTTGGAGGGCGTGCTCATTTGTCTTTGCAGGACCTAGTTGGTGGAAAGTTTTGGGAAAAAAAAGCCTAGCTTGGGCTTCCATGGGGCGACAAGCCCACAAGTTGGATGCCAAGGGCCTACATGCCGAATGAGAAAGATCAGACTTGGAAGGCCTTGAGATTGACTTGGACGACATAGCCTAGCCCCCACATGGCAATTGTTTTGCCTAAGAGAGGAAAAATGTCACTCCTAGAGGCATGACGTCACCTAGGGGGGTTAGGGATTGGTGGTGAGGTGCCACTCATTGACACATGGATGTTTTGAGGAGAAGAGGGTCTTCACCATGATGAGATTGTCTAGATGCTTGACATGTGGCCTTTGGAGGCCTACTCATGCTTCTCCAACACCAACGACTTCTTCAAATTGGCAAAACGTCCCCTAAAGGGGAGATGTCCATGTAAAATTAGGGTTTGTTTGTGAAAAAGTGAAACTTTAGATGAATTGTTTAATATCACTTTGTTAAAGGGGGAAAGATTAGGGTTGTTGACCCCTAGTCTTGTGGTTTACCCCTTAATTTATGGACAAGTCACCTTGGTGACATTTTATATAAATAAGAGATCATAAGATCTGATTTTAACATAACTCTCTCTCATTGTGAGAAGTATTGGTATGAAATTTTCGCTACACTTGGCTCTATTTGTTTCTTGTGCACTTTTTTCTATCTATATTGATGAATGGTTGATGGAGGAGTGAGGTGATAGCCTTGGATGAATGCTTTTTAGCTTTTATGGTGGATTATCTTAGCATCTTTCTTAATTTTGGTATGGTCTTTTACTCTTATGCTATCATTCTTTCAAGTCAAGGATTGTTGTGCTAGGAGCTAAGTGGGAAATATAAGGGCATACACCCCCATCATAGTCTTCATCAATTTATGCTTCATGTTATTGGTTAAACAAGGGTTTGCTAAGAGAAGTATAAGGGCATACACCCTTTTAGCTTAAACCCTAGCTAGAGAAACTTGCCTTGGGAAGTAAAAGGGATTACATCCCCAAGGAGATAGATTCTCTAGCTCCTTCTTTATGTGACTCCATTAACCCAATAGTAAAGGCACTAGTCGTATATTTTTTGCATTTGAGATATAAAATCATTGCCTTGGGAAACATGAATTTTTATCTTTTGAAAGGTCTCTTGCTTGAAGTTGGTTTGCCTCATTGAGAGGAGTCTTCCCCTACTAGGGAGTCCCCTCTCTCCCACTACTTTACTTTTTGTTACAAACCCTAACCTACAGCTATTAGGGCTGATCTAACCTAGATAAACTACTAACCATAACTCCTAAACTAACCCTAGACTAGCTCCTAAAATTTGCACACTGACTCTACTAACTAGGGCACACCTTTTGGGCTACTTGTTGGCATATTTTGATGGTGTAATTTTCTGATAAAAGTGAATGAATGCTACAGCCATAAGGCTACAATTTTATGCAGAAAATACATGTTATAACAACTTGCTTTATTCAGCCTTAAAGTGCCATTTTTTCATTCATAATTGATTGCCATACTCATTGATAATATCGTTGATTGATCTCATGCTTTACATGTTGATTTGAATGTCTTACTTGTTGATATAAACTGTCATCTAATACTTCGAATTAGGGACAACAAGCTTAAATTGTTGATCCATAAGTTAACATATATCATTGCAAGTTGGATTTTCTTGTGTCTCGGGCAGGTACAATCATCCGGAGAAGTACTATACCTTTGGGGCAACAATCACTTGAATTACAAGGCATATTTTCCCACTTTTCACTCCACTTAGACTTGACCTCTAGGAGCTTCACTTCCATTTCTTTCCATCTCCATCTCAATCCCCCTAGGGTCACCGGGATCACCTCCCTACAGTGACCTAGTCACCCTTGAAGTGCGGGACCTACATCGAGGTGACATTGGGTGTAGGATTCCCAAGTTGTAGCACTTGGTTTGTGGTTGAGTCGAGCTTTGCCCAACCTACAACTTGCACTATAACAAGGTGCACTATGATAGTGATGAAGAGGATACGTATGAGGATGCGGCCTTAGATACCTCATTAGAGGATGTAGGTGTTGAGGATGTCATATTAGCAATAGGGGATGCACCATCAGTAGATCTATCTTCCGATATTAGAACACATGTGGGACAGAGTGAGGAGCTTGATATGGAGAGGACCACACATCAGTTTGACCATTTGATTGGGCATGAGGAGTTTGTGCACGATGACATGGATTTAGATGCTTCAGTTGAGCAGTCCTATGAGGCTAGTGACACCCATGCATCTGATAGACATAGTGATGACCAGGATGTCTGTGAGAGTTCAAATGTGTTAGCACCTAGACATGAGGCAAACCAACTTCATGCATGGGGGATAATGTAGTCGAGTGTGACACAGTCCTTACCTTCTCAGACACTTATGATAGATCAGGTTGAGGAGACCGAAAAATTGTTGGGATACTAACTTCCAAGATCGGTTTACAGTGATGAGGATGCACTCCTTATTGGTCGGGATGACCATAGCACATGTATGGACACATCTGTATGGGATCTAGGCCCATATGATATTAGTAGGGTGAGTGCACATGAGGATACAATTGCACTTATAGGATATAGTGCAATTCATATGGAGGTAGCAGTTGGTGATGGTGTGCAATGGCGTGCAGGACGACTCAATAGCATAGAGGATAGTGGGCAGTTCAATGCCTTATATCTTGAGGAGTGTGTTGATGGGGATTCCATTGTCGGCATCAGCAGTGAGATTTATGAGGTAGCACCTCAGCAAGATTGTGATCAAGAGTCACAACACTTGACAGGACAACTAAGAGTCAATGAGGACATGATCATGGCAGCCACTAGATGTATTGATGATACACACGCATTGGTGGCAGGATATTGTTGGAGGGCCTCGATGGAACATGATAGTTCATATGGGGGGATTTTCATTGATGAATTCCATACACTCAAGAAGAGATTGACTGTGATGAGGGCCGACTACCAGTAGTTGTTGATGGATAGAGATCACCTATTGGAGGTTGGTGAGATGTATCGCAGGGCACTGAGGGAGAAGGAGGTTGAGGTGGAACGACTCAATCATGAGTTGGTGAGCATACGGGGATTCTTGGAAGGCGCACAAGCATCCCTTACAAAATTAGGATCTAGAGTAGAGGAGCTCCTTGAGGAGACTAGTCAGGGATCCACTACATCTATCTCATCAGAGAGACAAATGTTTACTTCAACTACATCGCCAGAGGATGTTAGTGGTTTGGTTGAGGGGCGCTAGATGATGGAGGAGCGTGAGGAGTACCTAGGATCACTGACACTTATGGAGAGATGTGATCATGATACGCAGGAGGATGTCCATATGTCACAGGGACCACCATACATGAGGGGTTCTGAGATAGTTGGTCATACACATACACCTGGGGATTCCAGAGATAGGAGTATTTATGAGGACACTTCCATTTGGGTTCCAGGATGGGATGACATCCATGTAGAGGTTGACCAAGCAGTACACCTTGGATACATGATGATGCAAGAAAATACAGGGGCTTGCATGAGTATACATGGGCATATGATGATAAGAGATAGTTCACAGGAGCATGCAGAGGTGTACAGTGGGATTCAGGGGGATGCATTGGATTGCAAGGAGGAGACATACTTAGTAGAGCATGGAGATTCCTATCCCTTGCAACAGTATATATATCTAGGAGATCACCTTCACAGTACCAACAACTATATGAGTGATGATGGAGGGAGAGTGATTGACCAATAGTTTATGGAGTTACCTACTGTTGTACCCATTGGTTGGAGTTCAATGATGAGTACATGAGATTATTCACCATGCGTGCTAGTGGATGAGCTTTTAGTTAAGTCCTTGGGATTGACCAAAGCATATGATACTTGCTAGTCCTACAAACAGTTGCAGTTATTTATGTTTTCCTTTCCCGATACTTTCATCATTGACAACAACATAGGGGGAGATAGACAGTGGAAGAGACATCCTAACAGGAGTGAGAGACATCCTGGGAGGATCACCAGAGACAGACAGATGAAGCCTTGGGCGTGATGGAGAGTATCTTCAGCCATGGGATGGAGGATATCTCTGAGCGTGATACAGGTTCAGATTCTCATTGGGATGATGATGTGGGGACAGTAGATTGGCCTAGAGGGCTTCTGACAGTTATCAGTATGGCACAACAATAGTTAGTGGGGATTGGAAGTGGTGAACTTCCAAATTTTATGAGGTTAGCTATGAGGTCAGCTATATCTTTGCTATGAGGTCATCTATATGCATTTTATCTTCCAGAGGGGCGAGTTTTCTCTTCAGGAGGGTGCACTGTCCATAGGGGATCTAGTGATTTGGAGTGGGAGATCACTCCCAACAGATTGGAGATTCTTCATAGGGGTTTCCTATCCCCCGATCTACACTTTAAAAGTTGATTTCAGTGATTGAGTGGTCATCTTCTAGGACGTTGAATTTGCAGTGGTTCCTACAGCCAGAAAGAGTGCACTTTGCTAGAGAGGGAAACACATACATCATGGATTCTTGGATATCTTTTGTATTCATCTTGGAAGACTCTTCATAGTTCCTATCTCCACCATCATATTGTATTTTGGAGGCATTATTAACCACATACATCATTCTTCTACATGTATTCTAGATCTGCTCCATTTTGTATGAGGTCAGCTATATATGATAAATAAAACTCAGATCTGAGGTATTTGTGGCTATTTCTTGTGTTACTTCTATTGCATATTGTTGTGTATATATCATTGGCTATATTACTATCTTTTACTTGCTGCAAACACAATCAAAACCATAACAATAGACCCTAGCGCAACTCAAGAAGACAAATTTGTGAAGTGTTTGACAAAATACCACAAACAGAAAACCATAAAACTTAACATGTTCCAAGAAAACTTGTTTGGGAACATTACAACAAGCTCCAAGAGTTTGGTACAGTTGAATTCACTCTTACCTGATCAATAATGGATTCAGCAGGAGCAATAATGAGCCAACACTCTATACAAAATTGGATCATGAACGTAAAATACTCATTGTTTTCCTTTATGTTGATGATATGATTAATATAGGTAATCTAGTTTTAGAAGAATTTAAATCTGCCATGAAAACAAAATTTGAGATGACTGATCTTGGACTCATGAAATATATTTTGGGAATCGAAGTTGAACAATCTACCCATGGTATTTTTTTTTTCTGTCAACAAAAATATGCTACATACATTTTGAAGAGGTTTAGAATGGATAAATGAAAGCTAACAGAAACTCCTATAGCACTAGGAACAAAATTGAGAAAACAATATCAAGGCTCAATAATTGATTCTACTTTGTATAAGAGGCTGGTAGGTAGTCTCATTGACCTTACTACAAATAGAACTGATATAATGTTTACATCAAGTTTGTTTCCAGGTTTATGGAATCTACCAAGGATTCTCACTAGAAAGTTGGAAAAATAATGCTAAGGTATGTTGCAGGAACACTCAATTATGGTTTGTGGTACACAACATCTGAAGATTATTCACTAGCAGGGTACACCGACAGTGATTTTGCAGGAAGCATAGATGACGTGAAAAGCACATATGGTTATGTTTTTCATTTGAGAACCAATCTGATTTCATGGGCATCCAAGAAACAACCCATTGTTGCAATATCTTTAGCAAAGGTAGAGTATGTTGATGCAACTTCAACATCATGTCAAGCAGTATGGCTGAGAAAACCCTTGAATGATTTGGAACAAATGGAAAAGGAACCAACTCCTATTTTTTGTGATAACAACTTAGCCATTGCATTATCAAAGAATCACGTGTTTCACAAGAAAAACAAACACATTAATACGCTTGTCAATAATGATGATATTTCTCTTCAATTTTGTGGATCACGAGATTAAATAGTAGACATTTTTACTAAACCACTTGAAAAATTTGTTTTTGAATTTCAAAGACAACACTTGGCATTGTAAGCGTTGATGAATATAACAACTAAGATTAAGGGGGAGTGTTAGAGTAATCTCCCTGTTGATTTCCACCTTGTCTACCATCTCACCAAGTTAAGTGTACTTAGAATTCAATTAGTCATTGAGTTCAGTTTTAGCTTTCTCTAGTTAGCCAACGATCCATTGGATCCTTGTTTTATTTTGTGTAACCTATTTAATACGTAGAAGGGTATTGAAACCCCAATCAATTCCTGCATCTTTGTTTTCCATTGTTTGTGTTCTTCCTTTCTGAATCTATCGATAGCTAGGAACTTCTACTGCTTGTGGAAGAACAATTTCAAACTCACATATTTTCATTTCTCTAAGAAAACTGACCAATCGTCCACCTTCCCTTTATCAATGATTATATTAGCTTTATTTTCCACATTCTCAACCATAACATCTCCAAAACATTTGTTTTGATGTTCCAAGGAGGTGGCCCTTTCTCTTAGGACTCTACTGCTTGAACGATCCATACATTTGTTATGAAAGTCTGATATCACGGATTTGAAAACTAACTTGATCATCTCTTTGCATCTTATGCATGTGACTTTCTCTACTAAAACTCCCATGGCATTCAAGAATCTCTTTGAAATGTTATCTATGAAATTGTCACTCTGCACACCTGACTCAAGCCTCTCTAAGTTACAGTTCGCTTTGATATTGTCAATAGTACTTTGAAAAGGCATTTTATTGTTGGTTACAAGTTTTATTGCCAAAAGTTCATAGAAATTATCCCATATGAGATGCACACCTGACTCAAGCCTCTCTAAGTTATAGTTCGCTTTGTTGCTGTCAATAGTACTTTGAAAAGGCATTTTATTGTTGGTTACAAGTTTTATTGCCAAAAGTTCATAGAAATTTTCCCATATGAGATGAAGAGATAACATGTTTTATGCCTTTTGTAGTTCAGAAATAATTTCATCATCATATTCTATAATTAAACAGGATTATTTAACAATCTTTATTAGTCATGCCTCCACTGTTGGTCGCAATCAGACTCAACTTGTTTCTTGTTACTTACCCGTTTCTTATAAAAAAAATCACGGGTAGAACCTCATGCCATATGAGGTGATGACACTTCACACATTTTTGGCTTCAAAGGAATCTTTATCATGGTAGGCATTGATTATAATGCTTCAAAGTTTACCACTAAAGGGTATCCAATGCTAAAGAAGATTCGGATAGCATGGTATGTGATCTCACTACATCCTTTTGGAATGTCTAGTAATTTTACAGTGTTAGGGACTTGGGCTCTTGTAGCAGCTAGTGCTTCAAATTGTCAAATTGTCATCAGGTTCAAAAGTTCACTTGGCTCTTTTTAAGGTTGAAGGAAAGTTCCTAACTAAAAAAGGTGTGTTCACATGCTCATATCTTCAATTCCTTGAGAGAGGGGATTGGTTTTCATATAGGGAAATATAAATCTTTTATGTAGGACATTATCTTGGTTTTTGACCCATGAGATTGATTCAAAGTGGATCTAAATTTTAACAATTTGAGTTGGAAAGAGAGGGTGTAGAAAAAACCATATACATATATGAAATTCATATTCTTTATGGGTGGATTAGTCAAAGGATCCTAGTTAATAGAGTAAATTATAGATAGAAGCTCAATGATGAAGACGAAAAGTGGCTTAGAATAGTTATGGTATATGCAGATCACCTCATGCCTTTAAATTTAGAGTAATTGAATAATTCCTTCTTCATCAATTTTTAATCAACAAACACAAGTTAGCCAAGATAGTCACAAATAGTCTTTCTGTACAATGTGAAAGAGCACAATATATAAAGCATATGTTTTGGAAGTGTGGCTTTGCTAGGTCCTTATGAAAGACATCTCCTTGCATTTTAACTCCTTTCTTATCTACTCCCTCATTTAGAGGGAAACTGCTGTGGTGATTCAAGATTGAGGGATATAGTCTTTTATCCTTTCTTATCTACTCCCTCATTTGGAGGGAAACTGTTGTGTTGTGGTGATTCAAGATTGAGGGATATAGTATTTTATCCCTTATCTTCTATGTTGAGATCTTATCTTCTATGTTCAGATAGATTTTTTTTTTATATGGTCAACTCAATGTCAATCTACCTTTGAAGGTAGCTAGTGTACTTATGAGATTTTGGTTTTTCAAACGCTCTTTGATACACTAGCATTCAAATGTCTACTAAAGGTGATATTATTAAAAAAAAAATCGAGAACTTTGATTATGGAGCTTAGTTTGACATTGATGAGAACCGATGGCCACCTACTAGATGCCCTAACATTATATTGTAATATTATATTATCTATGTTTGACTTGGTCAAAATGGGTTGGCACCCATAGTTGCAATCCAACCACACTATTATAAAATTTGTTTGTATGTGTCCTAAACCTATTTAGTGGCATGCAATGGAGCATGCAAATAAATGCACAATTCTAACACTTCACTTTTTTCCCATTGTGTGCTTCCTTTTTTTGTTATTCATTTCTCTTTTTTGCTCACGTGCACTTGTCAATTGTCCTATCCCACACAATTGAGGGGCTCCAACAATAATTGGATACTTCAAGCTCCTTTTGCAACAATCATGGTCTTCAAGTCAACCTTGCTAAGAAAAATATTATGGCCATTAACATCTCAAAGAAAAGGGCTTCCAATACCATTTTCACCTTTAAAGGACAAGAGATAGAAGTTGTGACATCCTACACTTACCTTGGAGTTGTACTCTCTAGCCCATCCTCCATGATAGTAGGAGTAGAATCAAGAATGAGTAGAGGTTATGTGGCATTAAAAACTTGGAGAGACAATGTTTCTAGATTTAATGTCAAGATATGTGGGATAAGATTCATCTCTTTCATGCTCCGGTGAAACCTTCCCTCCTCTATGACTATGAGGTTTGGAACCCATTCCTAGGTCAGATTCACATATAGAGTGTACTCATTACTACGTTTTCCAAACATATACCTGCAAATAAATGGTTTTTCCCACTCCTCGCATCCATGCTTTTCCATGTTCTGACCATGATACACTAGATCTGATGCATGGTGAGATTTCAATGAAGTTGTAAAAGATATCTTGATTAAATCATGGATTTGATGCATGGTGAGCTTTCACTCAAGTTGTAATAGATATCATGAATTTGATGCATGGTGGACTTTCTTATCCTTAATTAAACTTGTTCATAAATAGTTGGTATGTTAGAGCCTCATCCAACATTCAAACATGGATATTGGAAATCTTCTCCCATAGAATTGTTCATCGATGTGGGCCAATTCATTGAAGGGATATTATATAGGTTTCAAAGCTGAGATCTACAAAGCCTACTTGAATGCCGCATGAGCTAGGAGAGCCCCTTACTCTTGAACTTGATCACTACTTCCACAACTACATGCATCTCAAGGACAACCTCCTTTGCACTCCCATATATACTAGACTACAACTACCTTGTGGCTTGAGAGTTCCTCTAGCATAACTTTGTATTTTCTCCCATTAGCTACGACACATCATCACATATAAAGGGAGCATTGCACTTATAGATTGTGTATGCAAGAACCTTAATCAAAAGACAAGCTCATATTTAGATGCTCTATTTATCATGAAATCTATGGTTATTTTCATTGCTTGTTTACAAACTTGTGATTCTTTTAGGATTTTTTCATAGTATGAGACAATGCTATCAAAACTAATGGACCCCAAAAATTAGAACGAGAACTAAACCGATTAACCCCAAAGATTGAAACCAAGAAAAACCTAGTTGTCCAAAACAAATTATATATATATATATATATATATATATCCAAATCATTAAACCCCAAATATGCAATATATTCCCATGTATATAGCATTGTAACCATGAATATAACAAAATAACATAGAATACATTATAAAAACATAGACATCTTTTTAAGTTCTAAAACCAAATGATAAAAATACATCAACATAAGAGAACAATGAAAAAAATAAATAAAAGACATATGACAAGACAAAAAAATTGTAAAATAAAAAACATAATGAAAAATAAAAAACATACGACAAGATAAAAATATTGTAGAATAAAATGCACAATGAACCAAAAAAAAAATAAAAGAAATATGTCAAGACAATAAAATTTGTCCAATAAAAAGCACTTTTGAAAAATTGTGGTCTGCTCAAAGCTATTAATGTAAAATCACTTTAACCAAATCCAATATTGATAATATAATATTTAAAATCTAATGATACAGTGGCTATATTAATGTAAAATCACTTTAATCAAATCCAATATTGATAATATAATATTTAAAATCTAATGATACAGTGGCTATATTAATGTAAAATCACTTTAACCAAATCCAATATTGATAATATAATATTTAAAATCTAATGATACAGTGGATATTAGGTAGTTTTATTAATTCTCATGATAAAGTTGAAGTTTCTCTTAGGTAGTTTTATTAATTCTTATAATATATGTTTTCTTTTGGGTCTACAAAGAGAATAAACAGTTTTTTTAATTTTGTATATAAAAAAAAAAATTTGGAATTTTTTTTTTTTATATACAAAATTAAAAAAACTATTTATTCTCTTTGTAGAGATTTTTTTAAGTAGTTTTATTAATTTTCATGATAAAGTTGAAGTTTCTATTAAGTAGTTTTATTAATTCTCATAATATATGTTGTCTTTTGGATCCACAAAAAGAATAAATAGTTTTTATAATTGTGTATATAAAATTTTCTTTTGAAAAAAAATTTAAAAAGTAATGATTGATTGCGTTTATAGTGGTTCATATGAATGAAGTATTTCATTTATTTATATGAAATAATAAGTCAAGTGTCAATGTTACAATTTGTCTTCCTATTTAAAACTACTTGCAATATATGTTGATAATTTCTTTAATAATTTATGGTTATAAGATAATTTATAATTTTTTTTATAGTTTAAAGTTTTATATTTCATTAATATATTTTTTTTACTCTTAATTATTTTAAATATGATTGATTTACCACTCGGGTTAGTTAAAAGCAGGAGAGACAAAGGCGGGTGCAGTCGAAGATCCAAAGCCCGGTGTAGGGAACAGGTCCAAGGAATAACTAGGCTGGTCTCCGCAACCCATCTGGCCCATTCTAGTCCCACATCTAATAGCCCCCGGGTGCATATTTCAAAAAAATTATTTTTCCTAAATTATCAAATTATTTTTTTGTATTTATAATATCTTAAGGATAACAAACTCATTTCAAAACAACTATATTTTTAGTGATCCATATAAATGAAATATATGAAATATTTCATGATATAATAAATCCAGTATTAATGTTACAATTTGTTTTCTTATCTAAAAATATCAAAAAGCTCTTACCCCAGAGATAACAAACTCATTCAATGAAATATTTCATTTATCTGGTATGCTACAATTTATCTTCCTATCCAAAAATACTACAATTTATCTTCCTATCCAAAAATACTTTCAGTAATCCTAAGATAATTTATTACAGTTATGTTCAGTATTTCATATTTCATTATTTTTTTTCTATTCCTAACTCTCTGTGAGTGTTGCAAATTGTGTTCCAAGTTTGGAATTTTCCTTAATTATCAAAACCTTTTCCTTAGTGATCACCAAATATCAATGGTTGTATTTGCATATACCAAGTGCATTTCATCAATACTCAAATCTATATTTCGGCATATGTGTTCACCTTGGCTCGGAGATCGACGTTTTTGACATATAACTGTGCATCCCAGTGTTATTCAAAAACCAACCAACAAAACTCACATTTTGAATCGGCGTTTTTTCAGATTCTCACTTTGCCATAAATTGTGGAGGCGGACAAACGATTTCTGCTATGGGAGATGTTTTTGAGACGGAGAACGAAATACCAAATGGTACCTTATTTTATGTCAGCAGAAAACAGAACTGGGGAGTCAGCTATACTGGATCTTTTATGGATTCTAGTAATCCAACATATATAGCAACCAATCTGTCTCAAATTACAAAGACATTAGATTCAGAACTGTACCAGACAGCACGCTTATCCCCCAGCTCACTTCGATACTATGGTTTAGGGCTTGAGAATGGACCATATACAGTGAAACTGCATTTTGCAGAGATACAGATTGGAAATGTTGGAAGCCGCATGTTTGATGTATATGTTCAAGTATGATTGATTTTGAAGTGTTATTACTACGATTATTTTTATTTACGTCCCCTTTACATTATTTTCTTAAGAAATTGTAGGTCTCAGATTTTTCGCGTTTAGCAAATGATCTAATATGTATGTATTAAAAATACCATCCCTAAAATGAAAATATATGCTTTATTTCTTCCTGTTCCTGGTTATGATGTTTATAGCATAACTAAATGGTATAAATATTATGTACGTTGGTATTGTAGGGGCAGAAAGTATTGACAGATTTTGACATCCGAAAGGAGGCAGGAGGCACAAATATAGGTGTTGTTAAATCTTTCAACAAGACCAACGTAACAGCAAACTTACTGGAAATTCATTTTTTCTGGGCTGGAAAGGGAACTTGCTGTGTTCCAGTTCAAGGAACATTTGGACCATTAGTATCAGCTATAAGTGTAACGCCTGGTAATGATAAAATATACTGTATTTCATTAAATTCTAAAGTTCTGGAGAGAACATTTTTCTGCCATGGATGGGTATAGTGCATCAAGATGTTTGATTAAAACTAGCACAGCAGCTATATAGCTGCTGGTGAACGTCTAAAGGTTGATAAGATGAAATAAATCCTTAAAAGAATATATTAAATTTTATTATTGATTAACAAATAAACTGTTGAGCTTCATTTATCTGATGTTAATATTTTAATTTCTGTTAATCACTTAACTGGCAATCAATTAGCTATCAAAGTAATTTTTAAATATGATTAGGTAAATGTAAAAAAGTAAACACATAAACGGATGTCTTTATAATAGCTAGGAAGTTAATGATTGAAATCACAGCTATTTATTTTGTGTGACTACTAAGAATATTCCAGCCATATTTAATCCTATCCATAGAAAACTTATTAAACACTAAACCCCTATTAAATCTGACCATTGTTAATAAGTGTTAATAATTCTTATATTAAATTTCAAATTAATTTTCTATTATGAAACTGGAAATGCGTTATCAGTTTCAGCTTGCTTTGTCACTTATGATTTTTAAATGTGTGTAGAATTCAATCCCACGAAGAAAAGTAAGACAGGTATAGCGATTGGATACACAATCGGAATTGCTGCGGCTTTGATATGCATAATTTTCGTTCTTCTCCTTTGGAGGAGGAGAGTTCAAAAGCTCGCAGCAGCAGATGTTGAGGAAGACGAAGGTATTGACAAAAGAGTTGAGGACTCGTGAAGGGGATAGTTCTCCTAAAATATTTTCTCTTTAATTTAGTTGCAATAAGCAAAGATTGGCAAGTGTTTCCGTCTTAATAATGATTTCTTCTTTTTGTCAGCAATAAACATTATCCGTTCAAAACTGAAAATTTTCAGCTATGCGGATATGAAAACTGCAACAGGAGATTTTGCTATAGAGAATAAGTTAGGCGAGGGAGGGTATGGTGCAGTTTATAAGGTGTATTAATACTCTTTCCATCTTTTGCACTCTTTTTTTATTCAACTCTGTCAATTTTGTGTAAGAAGTTGCTATTTCTTCCTGTATTGTTTATGTTTTCTGTTAAATTTCTCTGACTACTGTCATTCTAAATTGTGGCACTAAATAGGGCATTCTTTCGGATGGTGAAATGGTGGCAGTGAAGCAACTCTCTTCTGAATCTAGACAAGGAAAAGGCGAGTTCATAAATGAAGTTGCTGTAATATCTGCAGTGCAACATAGGAACCTTGTAAAATTGCATGGATGTTGTCTAGAAGCAGATGATCGGCTCTTGGTCTATGAGTACTTGGAGAACAAGAGTCTTGATAAAGCTTTATTAGGTGATTATGTATATATAAGTGTACTAGTTTTTCTGAATTGAAATTTTATTTCCACTAATTCACAACAAATACGCTGGCGTCATTTTTGTTGCAGGTAATAAGAAATCTCATATACAACTGGATTGGCCTACTCGATACAATATCTGTATTGGCACTGCACGTGGACTCACTTACCTTCACGAGGAGGCCAGTACTCGGATAATTCATCGAGATATCAAAGCCGCTAACATTCTGTTGGATGACTCTCTGAACCCTAAGATAGCAGATTTTGGCTTGGCTAGGCTATACGATGAGGAGAAAACTCACATCAGCACCAGAGTTGCCGGCACAATGTAAGATTGTCTAGAAGCTTAGATTTTGGTTTCCTGACTACTATGAGAAATGTTCCCCTTTTAGAAAATATAATATTTTGTGTTTAGAGAAACAAGGTGTTACTATAATCCTACTGGGAAAGAGCTTCAACGCTTTGTGTATAGAGTATCTTGATCAATTTCTATAAATAAATTAAAAAAAAAAAAAAAAACTTATTTGATATAATCAATCATAAATTTAAATTTAATATAGATATATGTTATTATATATATAACATATATTTGGTTGTACTGATATCTGGAATATCTTGATCAATTTCTATAAATTAAAATTAAAAAAAACTTATTAAAAAAAAAGACTTATTTGATACAACCCATTATAAATTTAAATTTACTATAGATTTATGTTATTATATATATAATAACATAGATTTGGTTGTACTGATATGAATAGAGTATGAATTGATCTGTACTTTGGCCTATGAAACTATTAAAATAACCTAATCCCACTCATTCCATATTTATGTTTGAAGTGGTTATCTGTCTCCGGAGTATGCTATGCGGGGTCATCTTACAGAAAAGGCAGATGTGTTCAGTTTTGGGGTGGTTGCTTTGGAACTTGTAAGTGGTAGGAGCAACACAGACACAAGCTTGCCAGAAAACAAGGTCTATCTTCTCGAATGGGTGTGTACAGTCTAACTTCTAATATGTGATCCATCTTATTTAACTTTAGCCATTACTAGCTAACTTCTACTTCTCAATATTGCAACTTCCTATCTCAATATTGCATGGCATTGCAGACTTGGCATCTCTATGAGAAAGGCAGGCCGCTAGAATTGATGGATCCTGACATAGAATCAACATGCTCAAAAGAAGAAGTGATCAGAGTGATTGAAGTAGCCCTTCTTTGCACTCAAGCTTTGCCTACAATGCGTCCATCGATGTCTCGAGTGGTAGCAATGTTGACTGGTGATGTAGAGGTCATTCCTGCTTCTCGCCCTGGTTACATTAAAGATTTGCAATATAGCAATGCCATTGCAGGAGCCACCGGCATTGGCAGTACATCTATCCCAGACACAACATCAGCACAGAGAGTTCATCAGTTTTAAGCCATGACAGCTTGACATTGTCATCAGCTGAGGGAGAATGTCACTCCGTCAAAGAGAAGGCCGATGAGAACTGACTTGAGCATTAAGATTATAAAACTGCAGACTATTCACTGGGAATTCTCTTTCGTAGCTTTAAAGTTCATGGTATTTCATTATATTATTAGTTTAACCGTCCATTTTCTCTGTAGTTGTTAGCGTATGGATCTATTACATGAGTTTTTGTTGTATGATGTGACTTTCACTACATATAGTAAAAGACCTTGCTTCTTCCTATATATATATATATAAAACTAGGGCTCTTGAAAGTTCCGTTCAGAAAGGTCACGTTTTCATTAAAATTTAACATATACATTTAAAAAAATAAGATTTATGTACAAATATTTTATTTCAAAAAGACTTTAATGTTTTCATGTGAAAATACTTAAACTTGCATTTCCTTGTTCATTTATAGGAATGAATAGAAAAATTAAGATTTATGCATAAATAATATTTTATTTTAAGAAGAATTTAATGTTTTTTTTTTTTGTGGAAATAGTTAAACTTGCATTTCCTTGTCCATTCCATTCATTCAGGAAAAAATAAAATAGGAAAACAATGGTTACAATTAGAAGAATGGATGGAAAAAAGTGAAATAGGAAAATAAATGGTGAACAATGATTAAGACTCGATGGTTAGGATTAGATGAACATGGAATAGAATCATGTTGACTATTAAATTAAGATTTAATATATTTGTTTATCAAAATAAATAAATAAAAGTTTTTAATTTTATTAGTTAACAAGTTTTATAGTTATTGTTTAAATATATTATGTATTTTGATTTTTTTTTGTGATATAATATTTTTATATATTTAATCTTTTATTGTAATGCTTAATCACTAAGTAGTGGATAACTTATCAATTCAATTTTTGTTTTTATTTTTATTTTTAAGGAAATTTAATTGATTTTTCCTTATATTTATTTATAACAATTTTAGTAAATAATAAAATTAGTGCACTTTACCTACTAACACATTATGAATATTGGTGATTAAGGTTGATGCCTACAATTATCATGGAGTTTCTATTTTGCATGGTAGTAATACAAATTAACTTATAAGTTATTTAAATGGAGTTTCTATTTTGCATAGTAGTAATACAAATTAACTTATAAGTTACTTAAAAGTCTGAAAAAAAATATGTTTCACCATTATTCTATATTATACCTATTTTCAATGTTCATATATCCTAAATCTTATGTAGTCTAAATACAAAATAACTTTCATGTTACAATTTTTTTTATTTTATTGAAATACATGGTGTTTGTTGGAAATGCAATGAATATGTACACCATTTAATTTGAATTGTTTTTAAAATAATTTTATAGGTAGTAAAGAATTTTAATATAAATATGTGGTGTAATTTATTTAGTCATATGATATTTTCAAAGTCATATTGCAGCAAGAAGTCAAAAGGTTACTTTTTTTT
>JASDQU011400364.1:25339-44648 GCA_032191745.1 Picea mariana | reverse complement strand
CCAGAGATCTTTCTCGCAGATCGGACAGAGATCGCCTCATTGCCTTTATGCAAACATCACTTGCGTTGTCTGTTCTTCCACTTTTTATGTTATGTGTGCCATGTCCATTCACTGTACAGTTCCTCTTCTATGCTCTTCAACTGCTGCACTCTCCTCCTTCTTCACACATGAATCACCTTCACCAACAACAATCACAGCAACCTCCAACAGCAAGAGAAACCTCATCTCTTTTCTGTACCATGTACTTATAGCTTCTGTGCACCTTATGCATGCAATGTGCGCAATGCCTCTGCATGCTGACTCCACGTCGTTATCCTCCACCTCTTGAGTGCTCTGTCTGATCATCATCGTGACTCTTCAGCTTCTCTGGTGGTTCGCCCCATGTGTCCAGCATCACTGTATGTTATACTGAGATTCCTCAGCCTCTCTGGAAGTTTGAGACTCTTCATCTTCTCCGTGACAGTCGAACTCACCTTCTCTATTTCATTTACAGGCCTCAATGCTCATTAGTTCTCAATCGCCTCCACGAACAACTTCATCCCTCTCAGAGACTCTTCACCTCCTCTGTCAGTCATCCCGAAGTGTCTTCGAGTCCTCTGGCAGAACCGTCAATGGTTACTAGCAGTTACACTGTGAGGATCAACATTGGCCCTCCAATCATGCTCATTTACACCTCCATCGTTGGATTAACTCTGATGGTTTCTTGTGTTATTTACTGATTTCTCACTTTCGCAATTCTGAGATTTTGTGATTCGACACTCCCATACGCGATCCTCGAAGTTCTGAGGCGGAGCTTCTCTACACTAAGTCCTTCCTCCACGTGACCACACACGATGATCACAAGTTGTGCTAAAAGGCACTGCGAATTTATGATCTTCATCGAGCCTGATCGACGGTCTGCGATCTCAACGAATTAACGGTCCAGATCTCTTAGCGATCTCGCATCTCGTTGTTCCTTAGATGGAGATTCTCGTCACTCCAAGTCGCGATAGGCAAGAATCAGAGATGAAGCTCAGATCAATGGTCCAGGATTTTGATGTATTGACGGTCTAGATCTCATTGTGAATTTTCATCTCACTGTTCCTTAGATGGAGATTCTCGTCACTCCAAGTCGCGATAGGCGAGACTCAGAGATGAAGCTCAGATCAACGATCCAGAATTTTGATGTATTGATGGTCTAGATCTCATCGTGAATTCACATCTCGCTGTTCCTTAGATGGAGGTTCTCGTCACTCTAAGTCACGATAGGTGAAGCTTCAAGATGAAGTATGATCAACGGTCCAGATCTGATCTCTATTCAATGGCTGTGATTGAATCGCGATTTCGCATATTGTGAAATCGGCATTCTTGATGCATTTGTTTCTTTTCCTTTTGAAATCGCGTTTCACGAAACTCCGACACAGCTATAGTCAATGGTCTAGATTCATTCTCGATTCAATGGATGCGATTGAATCATGATATCGCATATCACGAAATCAGGATTCTTTTCTTTTCTTTTTGAATTCGCGATTCGCGAAACTCCGATAAGGATTTGGATCAACGGTCCAGATCAAACCTTTGATCTAACGGCTCATGTTACATCGCGATTTTGAGAAGTTAAGGAACCCTGTTCCTTTGACTCTCCAGTCAACAAACTTATGATCTTTCCCTACGTGTCCTTCCTGATGATGGATGGTCCTCCTTCTTTCGGGATTTTGTGAGCCCCTTTTCTCCTTGCACTTTTAAATATCGTGCAGGTTTTCCTCGATCCAATGGTGGTCAGACCCTGTGCTCAGATCTGATGCCTGAGATCTATCCTCCTCTTTAGCACACTCTTCTTGTCTTTATTCAGATCTGACAGCCCTCATGCTGTCGTGAATTTTGGATGGGCTCCAACGATCAGCGACGCTTCTCCTCCAAGCTTACACATCCTTCTTACTTGGAAGAATTTCGACTCTGCGCTAATTCCTCCTGAGCCTTCGTTGTTCCTGTTTGTCCATCGAAGCACACTCTGATCCTGCCATCTTCACTGTTGCACTTGCCATCAATGACAAGCATACGCTATCTTTTAATCATTTGCCAACAGGCATGTATGGGCCCGTTACAAAACCATTAAAATCCCCTAGTGATGTAATCTAAGAAAGTAGATTCAAAACTATCCTATATTTGTAGCATGTGGGCATGTATGGGCCCTTACAAATTTAAGACGTGTTTGAGAAAAGAAGCTAAGAGGAGTCTCGAGGGGTTGTTGTCCTCTCCTAAAAATTTTGTCTTTAAGGGAGATGAAATCTTCCCTCAATCATTTTTCTGATTCTCAAGATCGCTCTATGGCACGAGAGAAGATCATACTCAATGATTGACGTTCAATTTCTGGTCCCAATGCAAGTGGTTATATATGTGATATAGAATGATTCCAACTTAACATTAATCAAATCAATCCATCCATTTGGAAAAATGAAAGCAAAAAGAAGATAAATATGGATTTTAACCCCCTAAGTGCCTATGTTTTGACTAACCCTTCATGTGGAGAGGGAATCTAAGTGTGGTGCATATTACAATTTGTAGAGAATCAAGTTTAAGAAGGCTATGGTCCTTCAACATAACACAAAAACCCTTACATTATATGAATTTCTAAACAGATGTGTGAGTCGCAGAGTAGACAGAGGCACACGTGGTGCCAATGTGCAAACCAGAAATGACATGTTGGCGCAGGTGCACAAAAGGCGCTGAGGAACAAGTTTTTGTTGGCACACGTGCTTGGAAGGCATGCCTGTGAGATAAAAAAACTAGTGCACTTTTTGTTACACAGTTGGGAAGAAAATTTTGAATGAAATTATCTTATCTCGAATCTAAATTTAGCTTTTTGTAGGCATGCTTGGGCCGGTTATGGTTCCTGCAAGTTAAATAAACAAAAAATAAGTGCTCAAACAACCCAAATGGGGAGGAAATTGATACCTATCTCCAGTGGAGTCGCCAATCTATTGTATCCTTTTCATCACCTAAATTAGAAAAAGAAGGACACTTACAAGTCTAGTTGGATTAGCTAGACAGGACAGAAATGAGTGCAAGAGTTAGAAACATCAAGAACAATAAGCAAATAAAAAATTAATCTAATAACAATTAAAGAAACTAAACTAATGTGCATAAGGAAAATAGAAAAAAATAAATATCGATATTCATGCCACCAATGGATAGATTGTATTAGTGGGAAAACACCAAAGAGAAAGAGAGACTTATGGGTCCTCTCTTCCTCGAAGGGAGGGATCTTCAACCCCCATTGACTGAGATATTCTTACAAATAACAAACTAAAAGGAAATGGTGAATAAATCCAAAGCTCATTCACTCAAGAGGTGATGTGAATGGCCCAATGAAATGATGTTTATATACTCCAATGAGGAAAGAGGTCCCTTAAAGGAGAATAGATGCAACATAACAATAGAAATAGATTCTTAAAAATGTAGTGCACCCATTCACTCTTTTTATAGCAAATATTTGAGGCATTATCCAACTAGTCTTGAGTGTTAACAAGGGAGCCTTTAGGGAAACTTTAGGTCTTTGACCAGCCCTACCAGTCAGATTCAACTTGGATTTGGGGGTCAAATCAACTTCGGAGCTGAACCAGAAGTGGGTGGGAGGCTGACCAAAATCATTAATGCATCGTTCTGAAGTGTGCATGGCTTTTTGTGTCCACAGTCACGCATCGGGAACTTGTGATCTTTTCCGACATTTTCGACTGGTGCACGTGCATGTGCTTCCTTTGCATTCTGAGCGCATGCTGATTTTATAAACAATTGTATATTTTATGCCTTTTGGAAATGCATTTTTTGGACCATGGATGAACTAATAGGTGTTTGGAGATGTTGGATTTCTATAACCATTTGCAGACAAAATTTTAGTGATAACAACCTCCCTTCAAAGCCCCTCAAGCCCCTGGCATCCTTGTGTCTCCTCATGTCTCTTTATAGCCTGAAGTCCCGGAAAATGATGAGTGGTAGGAGATTGTTCACACGAAAGTATCCCAACATCGTGGGTGGACCAACTTAACGTTGCCTGCTCCTCCACCTTTGAACCCCATTGTGCAAGCTTCCCCTAACCACTCATGAGTGCAATCCTCCCATTCCAGCAAGAGATTGAAGACTGAAGCCCACCATGCATTTGATAAAGGAAAATCTATTGCTACCCCTTCCTCACCCTCCGATGACTCTGACAAATCCGTGTCTTCACGGATACATTTGAGGGACAATTGTTCCCATGTGATTAGTGAGTTAAAGCCTAAAGGCTCTGCCCAACCCAAGGAAAATTCAGGAAAATCAAGAGGTGACAATAGCAATAAAGGAAGGGTTGCATCACAAATTGGAAAATATAGATTTTTATTTTTATTTTATTTATTGTTTTATGATGGTGGACTTCATGGATTTTGGACAGCTTGTTTTAGTTTGGATATATGAGTATTATTTTCAAATATTTTCAAACTTCATGAGCTGAAATTGCCAAAAGTAAATGTGTTTGTGGGGAGGCACAAGAAGTGTGTTTGCTTAACTAATGGATTATGCTATGATGGTTATGACTGTTATGAACTAAAGGGAGTCACAAGGGGTACCACCTACTAGTTATTATTTATTTATGACCCTATTATGATTATTACTCTCGTCATGTCTCTTTATAGCCTGAAGTCCCGGAAAATGATGGGTGGTAGGAGATTGTTCACATGAAAGTATCCCAACATCGTGGCTGGCCCAACTTAACGTTGCCTGCTCCTCCACCTTTGAACCCCATTGTGCAAGCTGCCCCTAACCACTCACGAGTGCAATCCTCCCATTCCAGCAAGAGATTGAAGACTGAAGCCCACCATAATAAAGGAAAATCTATTGCTGCCCCTTCCTCACCCTATGATGACTCTGACAAATCCGTGTCTTCATGGATGCATTTGAGGGACAATTGTTCCCATGTGATTAGTGAGTTAAATCCAAAGTCTCTGCCCAACCCAAGGAAAATTCAGGAAAATCAAGAGGTGACAACAGCAATAAACGAAGGGTTGCATCACAGACTAGAAAATATAGATTTTGGTTTTTATGTTATTTATTGTTTTATGACGGTGGACTTCATGGATTTTGGATAGCTTGGATGTTGACCTATCTTTGATAGTCTGTGTAGACTTGCCTGTTTGTGAATTAGTTTTCATGAATGACAAAGGCTATTGTTCATATTAAAGTGGGTAGCAATATGTGGCAAGTTGATCCAGATTTTAGAGTTCAGTTTTGGTTGTTTGTTAGAGATCCTTTTGTATGTTCCATCGTGGATGTCTAAGTTTGACTTTGGTCCAAGATTTCTGTATGAGATTTTGTGAAGGAAATGACTCTTTGGTGAATCGAAATGAAATAAAAGATTGATTTATGTCTCAATTGTCTCAATTATCATCTTGGTGTCTTTACTTCTATTATTGTATTTATTTCAGCAATTGATATATTTAGAAAATACATAAAAAGTGAATTTTCAGCAAGCTTTTTGTTGATAAAAGACTAGCCCGAGCACTCATAATTAATACTTGTGAGTTAGGATATTATTTTTTTTGGCTTTAAACATAGGGTGATATTCCCATCTACTTTAATTTATACAAGTAAAGTCTAAAAGTGCTTGAGTAAGATCTATTCATATATTTTCCTCAACAAGGAGGAATAGCACAAAGTTGCACGTAGAGCGCAAATGTGTGCTAGGACCGAGGTTAACTTCATTGCCAAAACTTAGAAGAAATAGCATTTTCATAAATGCATACGAGTCCCAAAGTCATCAGGACTCGTAGAAGGATCAAAGGTCATGGAATTTGACACTTAGATATTTGAGAAATCCAAATCTCGAGAGGAGGAGTGGCAATGATCGTTAGATCGAGCACTGTGAATTATCTGGGCCTTTAGATCAAAGTACAGACAAGAGGAGCATAGAGGTGGAGATTATACCTCAACCGTCGTATTAGATCATGAAGGATTAGCAACCATTAGACCCAGTGGAGTTGCAAGTAGGATAAGCCCGTGAGTCAATTAACACTCCAAATCTATGAAGGAATCCTGGCCATCCATTGAGGTAGGACACATGGCAAGAGATCATCATTTTCTTGACTCGAGAACTTAAAAATTCAAAGGTGAGTAGTCCTCCAACTTCGTGAAATGTGAAGTCACGAAAAGATCAGGGTCGTTGGATCATAGATGATCATGAACCGTTGATCCAGAAAAGCATGAGTTCAGAACTCGAAAGAAGGAAGGTTCTCTAACCTATGACATCGCGAGTCAAAAAATCATGAAGTGTGAAGGAGATATCTGGATCGTCGATTGAGGAATGTCATGGGCCCTTGATTAGGCATGCCGAAGTTCACAATCTCATGAATCATGGAGCACCTTAGGAATAAGAGTATGGTCATAGCCATGGTCACATCGACAAAGATTAAGGGAGGAGCTAGCAAGTTGCTAAGCTCCACTTCGTAGATCGCGAGTTGAGAGAGTCAACGTAAATCACAGCAGAAGTTCATGATACATGAAATCGCGAAGAATCCTTTTGCTCGGCCTCTATTTATAGCTAGAGGTCACATCATCGAAGTATTAAGGGAGGATTCACATCGTATATCACCGATATCACAAAGCACCTTTTGGATAGGCATCTGATCGTAGATCATGGTCACATGAAAGAAAGGGGCTTAGCCAAAAAATCTAGCATCCACTGTGAATTTTTCTTAGGAAAGGAAAAGGTGCCAAAGGCATGAGCACGTAGAGGTTCTTTGGGTAACTTCTAGAAACCACTGATTATTTCTGCTAGAGAATTCGAAGAGGCTTCGGGGTGATCGCTAGAGAAGCTAAAGAGACTCAAGGTAACTATCACTGGAATGAAGAGACAATCGATAGATTGAAAAGTGTCGAAGACTGTTACTGCCAGTGATGCCAAAAGAATCTCAGGATGAACAACCATTCATGGTGAAAAAACATAGATAAATGCCAAAGAATACAAAGAGTTGCTAGGATGATCTGGCAGAGGACTCAGCATGTGAATAACATGCATAACAGAGAAGAGAGGTAGTGCTCGATGATAGTTTCTTCATGCGGAAAGAAGGTGGTTGTGCAGAGGACCAGAAGAGTATATAAGAGATGCAACGCATAGAATAAGGTGTGGAAAGAGAGTATGAAATGCAACAGAAAATATGAACAAAGAGGTTGGTATGAGTGGAGAAGGACACTGATGTAGGCAGAGCAGATCAGGGTATCAAAACATTGATGAGACTGCTAATATATTGATAAATATTGTATCTCTGTAATAGATTCTAGCAAGCAAAAAATTTGTATTTCATGGTGGTAGGGTGGTGCTAGGGAGGACGATTGTCCTCGGAGTTTCAAGTGGGTACTTGAACACAGGGAGTTGTAGCTTCCATCTGGTTGCATCCAGTAAAACCAGGGAGGTGGGGTGGTGCAAGGGAGAACTATTGTTCTCTGTTATGCAGGTCGGTGCCTATGTGACTGGAAGTTGGTGCTTCCATTGAGTTGGTGCTAGAACACTCAGGGAGTTGGTGCTTCCTTCTAGTGGGTGTTGGAGAAACCAGAGAGTTGGTTCTCTCAACAAGTTGTATTTTGTAAAATAGAGGTGGTAGCCTCACAATGAGTTGGTGCTCATAAGAATGATAATGCACATAAAATAAAGAAAAATTATCATATCAAGAATAAGAGGTTTTCTCCATTTATGGTTTTCCTCAAGAATATTTGTCTTTGTGTGCTTCATGTGTGTGATTGATTTTGAATACTTTGTTGCTTAATTCCCTGCATTATTGTGATCATCATTGAGTGTTCTGTAATGAGTTTACAATGGTTATAATTGTTTAATCACAGTAACAACTAATTCACCCCCCCCCCTCTCAGTTGTCTAACAATTGGTATCAGAGTTGGTTCCTTTTATCTAAGGGTAAATCCTAGAGCTTAAACATGAGTATCCATGAAGTAACTTCAACCAATAAGGCTCCCCTGTTCAATGGAACAAACTTTGCCTTCTGTAAAGTTAGGATGAGAACCTACATAATGGATTTAGGTGCATATGTTTGGGATGTGGTAGAAACTGGTTATGTAAATCCAGTTGTACTAGCTAATAAGGATGACAAGCTAGAATTTGTCTTCAATGCTAAGGCTATGAACACTATTCTGAGTGGGCTTGCAGAAGAAAAATTTGTAAAAGTTGCACACTTAGAAACTGCCAAAGAAATGTGGGACAAACTCATTAGAAGTTATGAAGGTAATGAGAAGGCAAAGGATGCCAAGATTCAAAGCTACAGATTATAGTTTGAACAGCTAAAGATGAAAGAGGATGAAACTGTTGGGAAGTACTTTCTGAGAGTTGAAGAACCAGTAAATGCAATGAAAGAACTGGGTGAAAAAATCAAGGAAGTCTCTCTTGATGGGTGTTAAATACCTTGACTCAACAATAGGAACCAAACCCGCCACCGAGGCCCAATTAGACTCTACAGTGTTTGAATATGGAATGGTTCTCTAGATCTTGCGATCCAACCAATTTATCGATGGGCTTTGTGTTTTATTATGAAGGCTCTTCCTTCAGTTAGGAATATTATCTTCTGTATTTTCTCTTGGGTGGGACTGGTATGAGAAATGCAATCCATTATAAACCAACTTGACAACAAACCGGATTAAGTTTTAACTACTGGGGAAGAGGCTGAGCTTGGGATAACCCACTTCTCAAACATGCAGATAATGATTTTATACCACATGCCTAGTACTAATACATTAACCATGTGAGCATCCAATTACTGCCTGAGAAACTAATTATGAGAAAGAAATCACAGATGTAATAAGATAATCGCAAGAAAAATAATTCATCTTCCATAACCGTTCATCACATAATAACACAACGATTTATCTTCATCATTAAAGAAAAGAACAACAAGACATTGCACCAGATAACTTGACAACATAATTAATTTCTCTTACTCATTACTACATCATTCATGAAACATGATAGGAAGTAGTTCTTCTCCAAGTCCAATCACATGCATCTGATGAAAAGAGTTTCTCTTTGGCCCAGAAAGAATTCTCAATTCCTAGCAGCTTCAAAATAATTCTTAACAACCAAAAATAAAGAGTTCTTAAAAAAAATATCGACCCTTCACTAATTGGTCGGGGTATTTATTAATAATATAAAGTTTAACTGAAATTAACGGCTAAGTGCAATTTAAGAAAATAAAAAATTGCCACGTGGCATTATCTTCTAAGAGTTTCTTTAACAGTCAACCTAAGATATTTCTTGGAAAGGGTCACTTTTATCGTATTCAGTCCAACTGATAAATAGTTCTTCACAAGTTTGGACCCATGGAAACCTGTGTTGTTCCATCGGAGCCGAGTATATTCCTCTGATATCCACTACATGTGCTTGTTACTTTAATAAACTGGATTTCAACTGCAGTATCATGGTTGGGGCCCTGATTGGAGGTTCTTTGAATCACTTCACTTGCCTTGGCCTCGCATTAGTCATATTTGCAAGATATTCGGTCCATATCGAGTCTTTTTTGGCATGCAACTTGACTACGTCACTCAGGTTAATAAATTTATCTGGGGCGCCGAGCTCGGGGATCTTGATATCCTTCATTTCTCTTTTGATTCTTCTTCAAGGTTTCTTTTGAGTTCTTCGACGAGATCACAGAGAAAAATTTGTTCAGTAATCAGGAATCTTTCCTGCAATATGGGTTGAGGTAGTTTAGTGATCAAGTAATGTAATATAAGTTACAAACAAACAGAATAGACCGATGCGTACATGTGGAGTTCATTAATCTTGATCGTGCAATACTTACGTTATCTCAATCGCCCCTTTGAATGACCTATGATGTATTTGTCCACATCATCACTCCTCTTCATTTTAAATGAATTATGTCAGTGCTCCATAACGTATAAAATTAAGTACGACAGATATGAGCATCAAAACCGTCAGAGTAGCCGCTCGACCTTTGGGGCTGGGAAAAGACGCTAGAGTCGAACGTGCATGCGTACGCTCCCAAAAGGTCAGATACTATAATAAGGAAGTTGTTAAATGCCTCTAGTGGTCATATCACCAAGTGTGTCAATTATCAATAGTTAATAATGGAAGCCGGGGAGTTTAAAGAGATTGGAGTTATCATACCATATATTCCATGCAACTCCGATCGACGACATTTTATGCGTTCTAGATTGCATCCATCGAGAAGTTGTGACGCGTTAATTCTTCAATACATCCTATCATGAGGTGTGATTTTTCTTTGCCACACTCTATTTCACTTCTTCATTATGCTATAAATCCTAGTATTTTTGTGGGGAATTCTACACATATGCTAAGTTTATACCTCTGTAATGCTAGTCTTGCGAGTTTATTCTGGCGAAACTTCATGTAGTAGTCCTTTACCATCCACATACTTCTTAGCCACTATGTTGTTGCACTATGGGATCCCATTTAAATAAGGGATGGGGTTTGCAAGTTAGCCTGAGTGCCAGGTTCGAGCCCCAGTGTGCCTGGGACTCTTTCCTATTGGCTTTAGGTGTCCCTGAAGCTCCAACGAGAGGTACCGACCTTCTCTTAGAAATGGTGTCATCATTTCTAGAGGAGGTAGGGGTGGAGAGAAGTTTATCTAAAATACATATGCTGGGGGTTGCATCCTCTCAGGAGAAAACACCACAGAGAAGGTGAAGGCCTAGGAAAGATAAGGTAAAAAGGGAAGAAGACCACCTCCCAGTTGAGCTGAGTGTACATCCATCCACGGAGCGGTATATGATGCTCACTAATTGGTCAAAACCTGTCAGGACTATCAGTAGAGCAAGCAGGAGATGAAAGGGAAGGGAAAATACACTGGGTTATCTCGTTAAGAGTCCCATCTAGTATTTAGAGCAGGATCAACTTGCCATAGTTGAACTCTACCAAACAAATAAAGAGTTGCGGAGTCAGTTAGCAATGAATAACAAGGAGGTATCGACGTCGCAGGGTCGCGAAGGAAGCATAGTTTGGCTCCAGAGGCATCTTTAGGAAGCACAAGATACAATTGTGCAGCTGCACAAGGCGCAAAGGATGACAGTGAAAGAGGAAAATAAAACATTGTAGGGCACAAGGAGTAGTCCAGAAGAAGGTCCATGTGTAGGAGCTATATAATGGGTGGGCTCTTGCTTTGCATTCTCCGAAGTGACGCTTGACAGTTTTCTCCATTTTGTGTTGTAAGGGCTTTGTATTCTCACTGTGGCTGGGCCAATTAGTCAGGACATCAGTTGTGTCTAATTGTATGTAACCCGAGCTTGGTGGGAGCTCTAATTCTATGAAAAATATGAGAGTGTATTGAATGTATCATGTTTCCTTTTTGTATATAAATTTACTGTGTTTTCTTATCTAATTTTTCGCACAAAACATGGAATTTATAATTTTTATTATTCTGAGTTTCCTTGTAAGTTTGTTGATATGTTCCCTTCAAAAATTTCAATGTCGATGGATGTTGATGTGGTGTTATTAACTCGGGGTTATTAAAATATATAAACATAAAATTTAACACTCAGCTAGTGAGTAAGGAGAGTTTGATACCATGACTATCGATGTTTGGATGGCGTCTAGGATTGGTATTAAAATGAAAAATTAATGTGTAGTTTTTCTTTGTGGATTATCATTTTATAAATTTTCGACGCCGAAATCATATCGAGATTCGACGGTTGTTGATACCACTCCTCTCCTTGTGCAACGCTTACTCTTTTTGTTTTTCTGCTGAAGCCAAACGGATTGGTCTTCAATGATATTCCTGTCACAGCTTATTCGTAGAAAAGAGATACTTCCATCCACCGACACCGATGAAGATCGACACACAACTATTTTGAACTTCTCAAGCAATTTTCATCACCTTTGACCTTTACCAATGCTGAACTTCCTAATCGTGTTGGGGAAAGATTTAGACTGTCGACTCCTTAAGTAGTTGTTAAATCCCATTTAAAGTTAATATGGTTCTTTGTTGTGTGTTCAAGAAGACTTTAAACAATTTTAACATGAAACATATAAGATAAGCGTAGACATTAGTTTCATACTGAAGTGAAAATGGACAGTGCAAAGGATCAAGTGGTACCCCAAAAGTAGAAATGGACATAGACATTTTAGGGTGTATTGAGTGCTCAACAATCTCTTTAGTTCATAAAATTTTGAGATCTCTGCCAAATAGGTTCAACCTAAAGGTCTATTCTATAGAAGAACTTAATGATCTAAAATCTCTACCTTTTGATCAACTTCTAGGGACGTTGATTGCATATGAAATGAGGATAGGTAAATATAAACCCACCACTAGATAAGCATCATTTAAAGCATATAAGAATGAGGATTCTGAGCCTGATGAAATTGAAGCAAAATTTTTCACTGTGAAAAGATAGGTCACTTTGCATATAAATGTCCACACAAGAAGAAGGACCGGAATGATGAAGGTGAAGAGAAGTATAAATCCAAGAGATTTGGTAAAAAGAAAAGTTTATGTGTAAAAAATGATCACTCTTCAGGAGACATAGATAGTGATTATGATTGTGAAGATAAGGTTAATGAATTTATTCTTATGGCTAGAGAGGATTATAATAATGAAAGCAAAGGAAGTGATTCTAATGAAGAAGAAGCCACGGTTGACTTGGAAGGAGAACTAATCAGTTCCCTAAAAGAATTTGGCAGACTCAGATTTAAGAAGAGAAAGAAAAAAAAATTGTTGATACAGTTCGAGAAAGACACTAAAAAACCTATTGAAGACTTTTCCCTACTAAAAGTGGAATTAGAAGAGGCAAAGAAAATAGAGGATATTCTAAAACAGTAGTTATCAGAGAAAAAGGAAAGATGCGAAGCCTTGGAAGAATAGGTAATAAAAAAGATAAAAGAGATGGAGAAGTTTAAAGCATTGTATCTCCAAAATATTCCAAGAATTAAAGCCTCAAAAGGATTAGCCACCATTCTGAATCAGCAAAGGAATCCAAATTTGAAAACTGGTTTGGGTTATGAAGAAGGATCAAGTAGTGGTGAGCCAAGCAACAAAGAATCCATAAAGTTTTACAAATCTACATTCATTGACAACAATAAATATGGAGAAACAAAGGAAGATAATCAGCCACCAAGGAAGAGTGAAAGAAAAAGTACCAGAATTGAATCTATAGAACAAAGAAATAATACACCCTCTGCTCAAAGAAATCATTAGCATGGAAGAAATTGACCTACTCAAAGAAGAAAACCATTTTCTAGGTACAAAGGATTTTTCTATGGATATTGTTTTTTTTGTTCTAACTTTGGTCACAAAGTTGTAAATTTTTCTTTAAGATTTAGATATGAGCAATCAAGACACTCAAGGAATAGATATCTATTGCAACAAAGAATGAGACAACCAAGTCACAAACAACGACAGACTGCAAATCATGTGATGGTTGGGTAAAAGACACAGGTTAAGCATACCAATCGTTACGATCCTTTATTCAATGAACCAGAAAGTCACACCTGCCATAATTATGGACATAAAGCTGCAAACTGTCGCTTAAGGATCTATGAGCCAGATTTGAATCCCTCTGCTGAAAATGTCAAGGTTTGGAAGAAGAAAGAAAATGACAACTGTGGATTAGTGTTGTCATATCAAAGACAAAATAACCCCTGGTATATTGACATTGGATGCTCCAAACATATGACGGGAGACAAAAGTAAGTTTATGTCTCTAAGTGAAAGCAAATCAGGAAAGGTAACCTTTGGAAATGATGCTCCAGGTAAAATCAAGGGCAAAGGGATGGTGATTTTAAGTAATGGAAAAGGAAACGAATAGGATGTTTTTCTTGTAGATGGGATGAAACATAATTTTCTCAGTGTAAGTCAAATGTGTGACAGAGGATGTGAAGTGGTGTTCACTTCCAAGTATTGCAAGATAAAGTCTGTAAAATTAGGACAAGTGGTGGCTAAAGGCATCAAGACAAATAATAATGTATATGTGCTGAAAGAAGATAGAGAAGAGTGTCATATAAGAAAACATGATTAAATATGGTTATGGCATAGGAGACTTGGACATATAAAATTTGATCACTTAATCAAGATTAAAAATATTGAGGCAGTAAAAGATCTTCCAAGAATATCAAATCCACGAGATTCTGTGTGTAAACCCTACCATGTAGGAAAGTTAACCAGGACACAGTTTAAATCCAAGAGCTCTACTTTAATAGAGAAACCACTCCAATTAGTTCATATGGATTTATGTGGACCATCAAAAAAAGAAGGCACAAGGAAGGAAAACTACTTCATGCTGATCATTAATGATTACTCCATACTCACTTGGGTTTCTTTTCTCAAAGAAAAATATGAAGCATTTGAGAAATTTAAAATATTTAAGGCTTTAACTGAGAATCAAATAGGAAATAGATTTAAGGTTATAATATTTGACAGAGGAGGATAATTTTTGTCAAGTGATTTCAAGGAATTATGTGATAAACATGGGATCAAGAGATAATACACCATCCCAGGAACTCCACAACAAAATGGAGTAGTTTAGAGGCAAAAAAGAATAGTTCAACAAATGGCCAGGTCAATGATGAATGAGAAGAACATTGGTCAAACCTACTAGGTTGAAGCAATACACAAAACAATCCATGTTCTTAACAATGCCCACCTCAGACCACACAGTGACGAGACACCTTATGAACTATGGTAGGGAAGAAATACTTCAATCAAACACTTCAAAGTCTTTGGGAGTAAGTGCTACATAAAGAATAATAATGAAAACCTTGGCAAGTATGATGACAGGGCTGATGAAGGCATCTTACTAGGATATGCTACCAATAGTAAAGGATATATATTCTTTAATAAAAGATTGCATAAATTAGTTGTTTGCATTGATTTAAAGGTTGATGAAGGAGTCCCGGTAAGAGAGGTGAGCAATATTGAGTTTTATATAGAGAATACAACTGAAGATGAAGATGAACAGGTCCAAGAATCATAAAAAGAAGACTCTGAGTTAGATCAAGATACAAATGCTCAGGCAGACTCAAATCAGTAGAGAGCATCAAATCCTTCCTCCATAATTACTCAAAAGAATCATCCTGCAAGTAAGATAATTGGTGAGAAAGACAAATGTGTACAAACCAAGAGAAGGATAATCAAAGACACCAAGAAATCACATATAGACTTCATATGCATGGTGGAACCCAAGAACTTTAATGAATCCAGTAAAGATGTAAATTGGTTAAAATCAATGAATGAGGAACTAGACCAGATTGAAAAGAATGACACTTGGTAACTCATTCCTAGGCCAATAGAAAAAAATGTAATAGAATAGAAATGGGTCTACAAAAATAAGATTAATGAGCAAGGAAATATTGTAAGAAATAAAGATAGATTGATCTACAAAGGATATGCTCAAATAGAAGGACAAGATTTTGATGAAACATTTGTGCCTGTAGAAAGATTAGAAGATATTAAAATGTTTATTGCCTATGCTTGTCATAAACAATTTAAATTCTATCAAATGGATTTCAAGTCAACTTTTCTAAATGGAGATCTAAAAGAAGAAGTCTATATGGAACAACCAAAGGGTTTCCAACTGTTAGATAACCCTGACTTTGTCTGCAAGATGAATAAATCCTTATATGGGTTAAAACAAGATCCTCATGCCTAGTATTACAAACTGGATAAATATCTTCAAGATAGAGGGTTCAAGAGAGGAACAATTGAAAACAATCTATATATCAAAACAAAGGGTAATGATTTGTTCATTCTGTTGCTCTATGTAGATGACATCATCTTCGGAAGCAATAATGCTTCATTGGTACAATGGTTTTCTTCTTCCATGCAGTCTGAATTTGAAATGTCTATGATAGGGGAACTGTCATTTTTCTTTGGTCTGCAAATTACTCAGAGTTCTGAAGGATTATTTATTTCTTAGGAGAAATATCTAAGAGAAATGTTGAAAAGGTTTCAAATGGAAGATTCTACACCTGTGAGCACACCTATGGTCACTGGATGCAAGCTAAGAAAGGATGATGAATCACCTAATGTTGATCAGAGTTCATATAGTTCTATGATAGGCATCATGTTGTACATCACAGCATCTCATCCAGACATAAGGCATGTTATTGGAATGGTAGGAAGGTATTAGTCTGCACCTAAATAGAGTCATTTGATAGTCGTCAAAAGAATATTCAAATATTTGAAAGGAACAATGAACTATGGCCTAGGGTATCCTAGGAATTAGAATTTTCAACTATCAGTCTATTCAGATGTTGATTGGTCTAACTGTGTGGATGAAAGGAAAATCACGAGTGGAGGTGCATTCTTCTTAGGAGATTCCCTTGTATTATGGTTGAGCAAGAAGCAAGGTTCCATTTCCTTATCAACTACAGAAGTTGAATACATTGAAGATGCCAGTTGTTGTACCCAAGTATTATGGATGATTCAGACACTTGCAAACTTGGAGGTAAAATATATTGCACCGATCCCAATTCATTACGACAATATCAGTGCGATCAGTGTGTCAAATAACCCTATATTTTACTCCAAGACCAAGCATATACCCATCAAGTATCACTTCTTGAGGGAACAGATAACCAACTCTGTGGTTTGTTTGCATTATATTCCATCCAAAGATCATATTGTTGATATCTTCACTAAAATTCTTGAACAAGGTTAGTTTGAGTATCTACACCAGAAGTTGGGTGTGACCTATTATCAAGTTAAAATAGTCCATCCTATCAGGGGGGGTATGTGTTGGTTGAATATATGATACCTCTGAAAAGTACTGCAACAACTTAGGGGGAGAATGTTTTCTTTGACATTGATGTCAAAGGGGGAGAAAAGGTGTGGATGCTACATTTGGAGGTCTAAGCAGAATAGTGCAACCGTTTAGGGTTACCATCAATGCCAAAGGAGGAGATTTTGGCATGTTTATAGGAAGAGCGTGGTTGTCATTTATGGAAAGAAAAGCAGCGAAGATGGCATGTTTACTGGTAAGAACAACAGAATCGATGTTTTACAGGAAACTCATAAGCTCGGGAGGAGAAGTGAACAGTATGTAGAAACAAGAAAGCTCAAAAGAGATAGCAATTTCCAGAATTGCAGACGAGGTCCCAGAGATGGACTCCCTAAAGGAGAAAAGGTATAGACCCGTGAAAACATAGAAAATATTATATGTTGGAGAGATCAAAATATCAGGAGGAATAACACAGAGTTTCACGTAGAGAGCAAGTGTGCACGAGGATCGAGGTTAACTTCATTTCCAAAGCTCAGGAGAGATAGATTTTCAGAAACACAGACGAGTCCCAAAGTCATCAGGACTCACAAAAGGATTAAAGGCCATGGCCTTTGACACTTAGAGATTTGAGAAATACAAATCTCAAGAGGAGGATCGACAGTGACGGTTGGATCGAGCACTGTGAATGATCTAGCCTGTCAAATCATAGTACATACATGAGGAGCACGTAGAGGAGGAGATTAGACCTCAGCCGTCGGATCGGAGCGCGTAGAGGAGGAGATTAGACCTCAGTCGTTGGATCAGAGTGTGAAGGACTAGCAACTATTAGACCAAGTTGAGTTGCAAGTAGGATAAGACCAGGAGTCAGTTAACACTCCAAAGTTGTGAATGAATCCTGGCCATCCATTGAGGTAGGAAACGTGGTGATAGATCAACATTTTTCTAACTCGCAAACTAGAAAAGTCAAAGGTGAGTAGTCCTCCAACTTCGCGAAATGCGAAGTCACGAAAATATATGGGCCATTGGATCACAGATGATCATGGACCATTTATATGACAAAGAACAATTTTGGAACTCGGAAGAAGGGGGGTTCTTTAACCTTCGGCATCACAAGTCGCAAAATCGTGAAGTGTGAAGGAGAGATCTAGACCATCGATTGAGGAATGTCATTGGACGTTGATCAGGAACAACAAAGTTCACGAGCTCATGAATCATGAAGCACCTTAGGAATAAGCATATGGTCATAGCCATGGTCACATCAACGAATATTAAGGGAGAATCTAGCATGTTTCTAAGATCCACTTCACAGATCACGAGTTGGGAGAATCGAGGTAACTCACAGTAGGAGTTCGAGATACGTGAACTCATGAAGCATCCTTTTTCTTGGCCCCTGGTCATAGCTGGAGGTCACATCGTCAAAGGATTAAGGGAGGAGCTAGCACATCGCTAGGATTTGCATCAGAGATTGTTGATATCGTGAAGCGCCTTTTGGATAGGCATCTGATCATAGCTCATGGTCACATGAAATAAAGGGGCTTAGCCAGAAAACTACCACCCACTGTGAAGTTTTATCGGGAAGAGAAAAGGCGCGAAAGGCATGAGCACATGGAGGTTCTATGGGTAACTTCCAGAAACCACTGATTGTTTCTGCTAGAGAATTCAAAGAGGCTTCAGGGTGATCACCAAAGAAGCTGAAGAGACTCAAGGTAACTATTAGTGGAATGAAGAGACAATCGATAGATTGAAAAGTGTCGAAGACTGTTACTACCAGTGATGCCAAAATAATCTCAGGATGAATGACCATTCATGGTGAACAGACTGAGCACAACCTATACAGAATACAAAGAGTTTCCAGGATGATATGGCAGAGGACTTGACATGTGAATAAAATGCAAAACAGAGAAGAGAGGAAGTGCTTGGTGATATTTTATGCATGCAAGAAGAAGGTGGTTGTGCAGAGGACCAAAAGAGTATATAAGAGGTGCACCGCATGGAATGAGGTGCAACAAGAGAGTATGAAATGCAACAAAAAAGATAAACAAAGAGGCTAGTATGTGTGGAGAAGAACACTGATGCAGGTAGACAAGTGCAGTGTAGCAAAACAGTGATGAGACTGTTAAGCTATTGATAAATATTGTATCACGGTAATAGATTCCAACAAGAAAATATTTTTATTTCAGGGTGGTAGGGTGGTGCTAGGTAGGACTGTTGTCCTTAGATTTTCAAGTGGTTGCTTGAACACAGGGAGTTGTAGCTTCCATCTGGTTGCAGCCATAAAAACTAGGGAGGTATGGTGGTGCAAGGGAGAACTATTGTTCTTTGTTATGCAAGTTGGTTCCTATGTGACTGGAAGTTGGTGCTTCCATCCAATTGGTGATGGAACACTCAAGGAGTTGGTGCTTCCTTCTAGTGGGTGCTAGAGAAACTAGAGAGTTGGTGCTCTCAACAAGTTGTAGCTTGTAAAACAGAGGTGGTAGCCTCACAATGCATTGGTCCTCATAAGAATCATAATGTATAGAAAATAAAGACTACTTATCATATCTAGAAGAAGAGGTTTTCTCCCTTTATGGGTTTCCTCAGGAATATCTGTCTCTGTGTGCTTCATGTGTGTGATT
>JASDQU011400361.1:12875-23454 GCA_032191745.1 Picea mariana | reverse complement strand
AATGGAAGCATTTAACACGATATTGGATAATTCATTGACCAAGATTTGTAATGTAAACTTGGATGACTAGGACTTGAAGGTAACAACAATGTTATGGGCTTATAGAACTACATGCAAGAAGCTAACAGGGAAGACACCTTTTAGATTGGTGTATGGACATGAAGTAGTAGTTCCCTTAGAGTATTTGATACCAAGTCTACACATTGAAACAATTATAGACATGACATTCACATAAAGAGGCATAGCACAAGAAAGATTGACTTAACTCATGGAATTAGAAGAAGATAGAATCATAGATGGTTTCCATCAGGAAGTACATAAAGCAAAGTATAAATCGTGGCATGACAGACATATTAAGAAGAGGAACTTCAAAGAAGGATATCTAGTTCTCCTCTATGACTAAATATTTTTAGCACCTACGGAAGATTATAATGCATTGGCTAGGGCCATATGAGATAAAGTCTTTCACTGATGGAGGTGTTGTGCAACTGCAGAACTTAACAAGAAAGGAACTTCAAGGAATGGTGAATGGTAGTCTACTGAAACTATATAGGGACAATCGACCTACCAACCCTTACTAATTGAAACACAAAGAGTATAACTTTACATAATGTATATAGTAGGAAGAGAAAGAAGAAAAAGAAAAGAAAAAGTAGAAAATGAATAAAAAGGAAGAAAAAAGTAGAAAAATGAGAAAAATCCTAAGAGAAGTAGGTAGAGGAATACACGGTAGACACATAGTTGAAATATGCAACACACAACATATAGTAAATTGGTGCGATAAAATTCATGATACTGCACACAGAAAAAGTAAACACTGCACCCTGGGATGAAAAATGATCGCAAAAGTGAAAAACTGGTGAATGGAAAAAAAAGAGGGTGTGTTAGAGAATTTATGACAGAGTTTATAAAAAGGGAAAAACATGTAAAAGGAAAAAACTTGTGATTTTTTAGTAAAGAAGTGACAAAGAAAACATGGTGTGAGTGAGTAATAATTTGTGAAGAACCCAACCAATACCTACAATTTTTTTTTCCTGAGTTAAGAAAATGGCGCTGCCAAAATATATAGCACCGAGTCGGTTCACGCGAAGGACCATAAGTGATAACAAATCGATGGAGGAGATGATCAGGGTGGTCGATTTGGATGAAATTCCAAAAAAATAAATTGAATCAATAATTCTGACACAGGTTGAGGAGAAAATCCTAGAAGAAGAAGCAGTAAGATAAGCAGAGGAAGGGCGAAACCCTAGTGCAACAACAAACCCTAGCGCAAAAAACCCAGGAGTGGCACACATAGAGGGAGAACAGGATCATGAAGAAAATAATAATATGGAATTAGATAAACCTAGATTAGTGGAACCCCTGATGGTCGACGATGAATATGAAACAGATGAAGAAATGTAGGATGAAGGAACCCAATAAGAAACAATAGCAAGATTGTCAATGAAAAGTGCAACAATAACGACATTGCACATGCAACAAAAGGTTGAGATATCAGTTTCCCACATTCTAGATTCAGTCATAGTTGTCAATAATATGATGGGATGTCTTCCAAAGATGAAGTATGTCAACCATGATGTGATAGAGGTAGAAAAATTTCCAGAACTTTTGCAAGATATCCACATGGAGAAAATAGGGGAAAACTCATTGGGAGTCCCAATACTATAACATAAACTTTGTATTACAGAACTGTAAAACTATGGAATTATGAACTTATTGGAAATCCCTCACTTCGACAGGGGGAAGGATGTAACATCATGCATAAAAAAATTGTTGGCTGGGTACATGGATGGTTTTTATGAATGGACAAACCCATCCCCATCAATGTCAACTTAATTGTTAATCTTACATGACTACCAACATACGGGATAAGAACTAAGAAATACCTAGATGATAAAATGAGAGAGAAGGTCATTGCAAAATAAATAAAGGATCAATTTGGCACAGATATGGGCATTAGAGGTATGATTATTAAGAACATCAATGACCAAGCCACCATATTTGTGACGAATTTTATGGCCTATAAGATACTTAGAAAGTGTCACAAAGAATAGGTGTCTGCAAGGGTAGTCACAGGAGTTGCGCAATGTGCAAAAGAAACAATTATAATTTGGGTGTTGTATCTGCTCAATTTATTCTTAGAATACTGCATATATGAGCGAGATGATGGAACGAAGTTCCAACATTCCTGGTTATTGATACTAATAACTTTAGACGCATGGGAAAAACTAAAGTATTCAGTTTTTTGTGACAACAGAGGAAAGTGTGGCACAACAAGATATGAAAATTTGCGACATAATACAAATGCTAAATAAAGGAAATCCAATTCAATCCTTTTTGGCATGTACATTCAGGAGATGCAGGAGAAAATTGTAGATACATGGAGGATTTCACCTAAAGTGGTGAAATCAAATGAAGGAATAACCAACTTTAAGGCATCCCAACACATCATATGGATACAATCCATAAGAGATCCTAAGAATACATGGATGGAAATGCAATATTGCATTATAATAGAAGAATTCCATTGGCTAATAGTAAAGTGGTCAGATTAGTGGAAGGTACTAGTGGTTGGGAAGAAATGAGAAAAGGGAAAGAATAGGTAGAAGCTCGCACAAGGCATAAATCTAGTATCCCAACAACCAATACTAGAAAATACTCACAACGCACAGAAAGTGTGACAAAATTTAATAATCCAAGGAAGAAGGAAATGGTACCAAGAGCCTCGATATTAGGAACTGAGGGAGAAGAAAGAAAAAATGGGGGAGCATAGAAGAAAGATGAGATCCAAACCTAGGAGACATGGACTGAAAACATACCAAATGTAAAGAAACCTGCATAGATAGAAAATATGAAATCAACCATGTAGATATAAGAACCTAGGAAGAAGATGAAAGCGCATAAGAAGCCCATTCATCTCACAATCACTGAAGATGACACAAATTTAGTAGCAGATAATGTGCAGGACTGAGGAGAAGAAACACTCCATGTCATAGACTCACAAATAGAAGAACTTATGAAAAAATTGATGGAGGTTAAGGAGACTTTGGAAATCCTCCATATTAATATCATGCAGTAGAAAGGAAAAGAAAAAAAAAAAGTCTCAGCCCAGTAGGATCCAATATATGAAGAGAAGGAAACAATGAAAACAACAATAGTATGAAGTGCGGCATTCTAGATAAGCCAAAATATGCTACAAGTAGATTAGGATACCATGCAAAAATCTTTGAATGATGTAGAACATTTGGACTTGGCTCTATCTAAGATACCAACCAAAGAGTTATATAAGTTATAAATGAGCATTGCACAAGAATTTTAATCAAGGGCTAGGACGGATGCAACCAAGGAAGAGAAGGAGATATTAGAGATATCTCTCAAAGAGGTACAACTGGAGTGAGATGAAGAAAAACAACACACATAGAAAATAGAGAAAACACTTGAGGAAGTATTCCAAACAATTCGAGACAACGCACTAGTAGAAGATCTTAGCATGGAAGAAAACATACAAAGGATAGAGTAGATGATGGATGGGTACAAACATGAGATAATAGAATTGGTTGGGAAGATGACAGAAACTACCCCTCCATAAGTCATATCCGAAAGGGAGCAACAAGAAACATAGCACATAGATAACATCACTTTGGAAGTAAAGGAAGTAGAAGAAATCTATGAACGGACTGTGAAGATATGGATGAGCCTGGAAGAAGACGAAGGAATCCAAAAGTTGGATCAAAGGGAAGAGACAGTGAACGTTGCATTTCCATATTTAAAACAAAGGAAGAAGAAAATGACTATATCGGAGATAATGAAGGCTATGTAGGAAATGAAAAACCTGCTAGTAGAATTGAAGACAATCGAAGAAGATAAACAAACAAGACAGACTCAATTATAGCCACTTCAACAACAATCATAAATAATGCTAGTAGAGTTGGAAACATAGAAAGGAATATTAGAACATGCACACTCAGAAAGTAAAGAAGTGTTGAAGGAGCACATAACATTGCAGGTGGTAGAGACCCTAGTAGAAAACAGTGTGTAGGAGATGACTCAAGTAGAGTTACTAACAAAGAAGTTCCAAGAATTGGAGAANAGAAGTGTTGAAGGAGCACATAACATTGCAGGTGGTAGAGACCCTGGTAGAAAACAGTGTGTAGGAGATGACTCAAGTAGAGTTACTAACAAAGAAGTTCCAAGAATTGGAGAAATTGGTACAGGAGGCACACATTGCTTGAGTGGATTGGGACGGGCCACATGTTAGTGTTGGGGGCTTGTTCGAGTAGGCCATTTTGGAGAAAGGTTCAGGATACAACATAGAAAAAAAGGCAGAATGGACCAAGGAAGCAATGAACACAATAAAATGAGGAGAAAGCAGTGTGGAAGAAGGAAAAGGAAGTTGTGCACAAAGAAGAAAGGAAAATCAACGAGACATAATTGTGGATTAGCACATGAAGGAAATTAGAATGTGGAAAAGATGATTCCACTTAGAGTTAGGATTTTGGTAGTCAATGTAAAGGGTTTTTACCCATCTTTTTTCATAAATATGATGTATGAGGAAGATAGGGGGTATCTTAGAACTCATGTGTGAAAATCCTATCCGAGAGAACCTTTTTGTATCTTGATTCGTTGATATGTTTTGGGTCAAAGTATTAGTTTTGGAGCTAATGGAAACCTAAAGAGTGTAAATGAGGGTCAGAGCGCAATTTGCGGAGCTTGATTCGATGTTGGTCAACCTGACCTCTTCTATACTTTTTATGTAATGCACGCAACATAGGACCTTTTTATGAAGAATAATAAATAAGGAAAGATCTTTGTGGATGTAGCCCGAGGGGTGAACCACGGTAAAAATGGTGTCCCTATGTGAGTTATCTTTTATGTGTTGATTTTACATGATGTTGTGTTGAATGAATCCATGAATCTATTGAAAGTTTATTTACAATACATGATAGAATATACATGCTATTTTATGAAGAATGAATCTTAGGGGATAAATGAATGACATACATAATGAATGATGATATGATAGAATGAATGTTGAAGTAGAAGAGTAATTAAATGATATTACTAACATTCCCATGAGTTCCATCCCTTCCATGATTGTAGACACTTGGTTCATGCAATCACCCATAAGACAAATCGGGTGAGACTGCGATGTGCACTCTATGTGCAGTGTTTCCTTTTGGTTTACCAGAGGGGTCGATCATTTCTAGGTTTTTTTTGGAGAACTAAGGTAGAATCCAAGTCAAACCATGCATCCAACAAGAGAAAGTATAGAGTTTTTGTCTTCATGAGGATCCTGTTCGTGGATTGGGTATTCAACATGGTGTGTTTGATCAAAGTGTTATTCTTCGACATATTCACAAGGAAAATCATGTTCATGCATTGGGTGATCTTCCTCATGATTCATCTCTTTAGGTCATCATTCTTCAATCAAATCTTTGTTGTCTCTAATGGAATCATGAGGTAATTATTTCTCCTCTTCAAGGGTTTGGTATCCCTCTTCATGAATCTTCTCTTCATCTTCTTGTTCGTCAATGGATTCTTCATATTCCTCATCAGGGATAGAACGTAACCCTTCCCTTTGGAGGGCCAGCATGAGATCATGGAGAGTGTCTTCATAACTTTATGTTCTCTGGGACCACCTTTTGAGGAATTATTCAATGAATGTTTCAAGATAAGATATACTCTTCAAATGAAGAGTATTTTCAACCCAATCCTTTTGTCCTGTTTCCAGAGATAGTAAAAATAATATTGTTATCACATCCTTATGCGTTATATCTATATCCAAAACACACTTCAAGAAATTCAAAACATGATAAATAGCCAAGGATGGGTCTCCATCAAATTTTGGAAAATTATTCTGCCAACCCCAAGAAAAGTGATTTGGGTATCCTGGAACATGTTCAATATCCATACATGGAAACATTTTTTGAAGTGAAAAACATGTCATAATTCCTCAAATGAAGGTGAAGGAACTACCCTCAGTGGATTCTCCAATTACATTTGTAAGACAAGGGATTTGGGACAAATTTTACCAAAGGTATTTCATTGAGGAGAATGACTCAATCCTCCCTGACAATGGCCCCAAAATGTTATCATATGATATTTACTTGTGAAAATCCCAGCACAAGTCCCCCAAATATATCTAACTATGGAAAATCCTACCATTTTCACCTTAGTAATAAGTTCCCTCATTTTAGTGATGGAGGAGGTCCACCATAGGGGAGGTTTCCTTGGTGACCTCAAGGGATCAAAGTATCAAGTAACATGGCCAAGACTACCATCCCCTCTCTTGATCACCTAAACATTAGTCTAGGTCAAGGTAGTAGAAGAATGAAATTGTTTGAGTACCTTTATAGAACAAGAACACTTTATAGCATCTATGTAATGATTTCAAATATCAAACATGCAATAAATATCACTTGAAGACACTAGAAAATAAAAATTGCAATGGTTGGTACAAATTTGCAGCAATACACTAGTCTTATAACAACAATATAAATTTGTAACAATAACTATAAAAAGTGTAAATGTGTTGAACCTACACAAAATAGATCTAGATAAACAGTAATACACACATTTGTAGAGAGAAAAGGAGAAAGAAGAATAAGGAGAGAAAGAATGAAATAATTCTCATTAACCGTTATGAAAAATGAATAATTTACACTTGATATACTCTATATAACTCAATGAGTTCAAATGGAGGATAACCAATGTGCCATATTGGTGGTCTAGAGTGATTTGGACACACACCATCAGTTACGAGAGTGAACTTCCACCTAGTCTAGTGTCTAAGGCAGTTACGGGAGTGAACTTCCACCTAGTTGAGTTAACTAATCAACTAGTCTTCAGTTAACTGACTAAAAAGAGAGTAGTGAGGAGTTAACTTAGGGAATCAAGGATAATGCGCCACTCTAGTGATGATACCAAGGCAAGGTCGAATTATCATGGTGATGATCCCAATGTTGCATGGTGACAAAACCAATGCAGCATCTAAACTCAACTCAACTAGTCAAATTGAAGTGTCAATTGAAAGAGAATATTATCCAAGTGGAATATTCAGTCCTAAATTATAGGAGACTGGATAATGACTAATTATAACTAATAAACAAGGAAAAACCTTAGGAAAAATAAATCCTAGGTGTGTGTGAAGTAACTCCAACACCCCCCCTCAACATCACTATGGTGAAAATAAAGATTGGGTCCCGAAAACAAGGCCATGTTAGGTACCCAAGTACAAAAGATACACTGAAAATAAAGTGACGAAAGAGGGAAAAACTCATGGGAAAATCCCCCCTCAAGGTACAATGTATCTAAAAAGAAGAACTACAGTTGCTAGGCAACTGTGTACTTCACTCCAAGACGACTTTCCAGAGAATGGAACTTCTGCTCAGTGAAGGTCTTGGTGAATATGTCTATCATCTGTTCTTCTAAAGGACATAACTATAAGTCGATGATCCCCTTGTGTACTAATTCCTAGATGTAGTGCATGTGGATCTCGATGTGCTTCATTGTCACACCAAATGTAGTGCATGTGGATCTTGATGTGCTCTAGTTCTCAGACTAGATGATGATCGACCGATGAAACTGAATGCCCAACTCAGTGATAAAATGTTGTAGCCACATAGTCTGAATGGTTATATTAACTAAGCCTTTGTACTTTTCCTCGACTGAAGATAGAGAAATGGTAGCTGGCTTCTTTCTCATCCAACAAATAGGAATGAAACCAAGACTGAGTGAGTAACCATATGTGGAATTGCGATCAGTACTATCACCAGCCCAGTCAGAATCAGTAAACTCAATGAGATCTAATGTAGAGTTTGTTGCATAATGAATCCTAAAGGTGATGGTGCCCTATACGTATCGAAGGATACGCATTGCAGCCTTCCAATGTAGCTCATGTGGATCCTGTATGAACCTGGAAACTATGCCAACTACATATGAGAGGTCTGGTATGGAGTGTGTGAGATACAAAAAACTCCCCACTAGTTGTCTGCACAGTGTGATATCAACTAGTGGATTCTCCCCGCCATCCTTAATTTTGACTCCTAATAGGAACTGACTCAAAGCAAACTTGCAGTTAGTTATGTGAAATAACTCAGATCTCGTGCATACCTGGCCTGAGACAGTTTGATGCCTGATGCATCCTGACTGATCTTGAGTCCAAGGAAGAAGTGTAGCAGACCCATGCCCTTCATCAAAAAACTGTCATGTAGAATCCTCTTGAATGCAACAATCACTGAAGTCGAGCACCCGGTGATCAAATCATAAACATATAGAACTAAAAGTAGAAGTGAATCATCCTTCCTGAGCATGTAGACATTCAGGTTTGATTTACAACGTACAAAGTTCTATGAAAACATGTAGGAATCCATCTTGGCATACCATGCCCTCAGAGCCTGCTTAAGGCCATAAAGTGACTTCTTCATTCGACACACCAAAGATGAGTCCTACATAAATCCCTAGGGTTTCTCCATGTAGATCTTCTCAGAGAGATCACCATGAAGAAATGAATTCTTCACGTCCATCTAATGGACTTCCCATCCCTTGGCTTCTGTAATGGAAAGTGCCAATCGTATGTGTTATCAGACTAATCGGTAGGTGCGGACACTAACAAATCTCCCTAGATCCACCTGGATCTAGAACAAAATAGGACAGGACATGACTCTTTCCCTAAGTTATGACCATTGAATTAGCTAGTAGGGAGGAATAAGTAACATACCTTTGTATCATTTCCTAGGGTCTCTATTCCTCCCGCTTCACTCTGGTGCTCTCATGAGGTCAAGAACAAGACAACACAGACCAACCAAAGTGAAGATAACAAAATATACTCAATCGTCAACTTATGTGTATGATCAAGGAATTACACAATAAAGTAAGAATGACTTTATGGGAAAAGGACATGTATCATATTAATCGAAAGTAGAAGATACAACCTAATCGCCTTGATGTTGCAAGCTTCCTTTCAGTGGCTCTTGGTTCCAACACACACACACTTGCTCGATCCTTGTATGAAGACGATCTAATTCCTTTTGATAGTCTTGATAGAGTCTCCAAGCTCCTGTTCAAGCTAGGTCCTTCACACAATTCTTTCAGCAATTCTCCAATGAATCTTTCTTAACCTTTTTCATGAGAATTCCATCAATACATAGGAGAGAATGAGATGGTTAATTGGATAATAATGATCCCACAATATCAGGGAAACCAGTAAAAGGATAACCATTTGAATGCCAACCCATTTTCTAGAAGGTTCCCTTCTAGAACCATCGAGACTTCATCTTTTTCCAAGCTTGAGAACAAGTTCTCACCCTAGCTATGTAATACAGTGTGAGAAGTTCACACCCTAGATGAAGGTAGCCTACGAGAATGGGTCATTCTCGCACCCTAGGATATAAGCAACCTGCGAACTCTCTTCAAAAATATGTTTTCTGGGAAGAGATGAATGTCACTTCTCTCAGGAGAAAGTTCTTATTAGGAGCCTGCGTACACCATCATCAATACACCATCAAGATGACCAAAATCATGGGTAACAGAATGCCCCTCAAAGTATGAGGCCAGAATCAGTGATAGTCGAAATACTTTGTAAACTATGTGTGTGTGTTACCAACCAGGAGCGCACCTAATCAGAAACCTGTGAACAACCAAGCATCTGCAGAGTATCATATTAATTCTAAGGTAGGCATTCCCATGCTCAGATCATAGACGGATGACCATTATAAGCATAGGTCATGGACACCAATCATACACTATGGATCCACGCCGTCAAAATATAGCATAGCCACCCGGAATACACTGTGGATCTATGCAAGAAAATTCAAACTGAGATGACATAGCCATGAGACATACAAAGTGGATCTATGTGTCGCAAATTCTACATATCCCATCACAACCTAGACAAGGAGATGTTATCCAGGTTCTTCAATCCCGTCACCCAAAAGTATGAATCTAACCATGTGATTATATGTGTTGAAGTTGAACATGGTATAAACCACTTGATTACCAGTCATTGATGAAACTGTTAACAAGTGCGAGGGAAATCACCATTAATGTCAATGACTCCCAAGGTACACTAGTACAATCCATCGAGTATCAATGAATGAGTTGAGGTCGAACATCCGACGAAATATTTCAATCAGGGGTCAATGATGTAAACCCACTGTCAAAAGCGAGGAAACCTGCCATTGAGCCATGCAAGTTCCAAGGTACCAAAGAATTTCTAAGTCTTGTTTCCAGATAATGAGCTGAAGTCGACAGAACAAAACTCATCACAGGAGGGCCTTGATGTATCCCCCATCAATGACACGAAATGAGTAACATATTTTGAAGGTGAAACAAATTATGATGTAAGTTGGATTGGACACAAGGAAGGCCGACATGGAGAGAATGGACAACTGCAGATGGCCGACTCAATAGAGGTTTCAAATGAACTTCTCTTGAACATATGAATGACATGACCAATGATTTGGAAGCATTGACTCAGAGATGATGCAGTGTATGACCTTGTAGCAAATCGAATGAGAGACAAATGGATTTCCCAAACCGGCTTCAAATAATGAATAGGGGGGTGTCATGTTCAAGAGCG
>JASDQU011400359.1:8516-18917 GCA_032191745.1 Picea mariana | reverse complement strand
GAGGTAGAAACAAAAGGAATGCATACACCACTCCTCCGTGTGACACACCTGGATCTAGTGTTTGAACTTTGAGGACAAATGGCAGACTAGGAGCACAAAGCCCTCCTCATGGGACAACATTTTGATATGCTTCTAGATGCTTATTCCAATGTCCCAGGGAATCGAAAATGTCCAACGTGTGCCCAACCATTTTTCATTCAGGCCAAAGAAGTGTGGCAAGAGGACGAGGATGACAGGTCACCGGGTATTTGAGCTTGTCTTTTTTAGTCTGGTTTTCAATCTTGTTGTTCAGAGTTAAGACAATAAATTGCCATCTGTCTTGGTTGCCTTTGGGTAGGACAAATGGCAAAACAATATTTTGGCTTCTTTTCCTAGAAACAACATACTTGCCCCAAATTGTGTTGGTTTCCGGTAAAATGGCATCACATTTGGTGGCAAAAATAGCGTTGTATCTCTGTATTTTTGTCAATATAATATAACAGGTAACACCTTTTTTACTTAAAAAAAAAACAATCTAGAGTATTCATTTTATAACTTGATTCCAAAATAATTCTCATCAAACCATGCATTTCACCTGATAATGATTTTCCATTTGACAGGATCAAACTATCTATAGGATTTGGAATATTCAAAGTAGTCGATCATAATGCAAGAATGACTATTTGGATCCAACTTCTTTCTACAATCATCAGAAATCGGAGCCCAAGAAACACATCCAAACACATGGAGGTGGAAAAATGAGGGCTTCCTTCCACACCATGGTTCGAATCAATTCACTGAAGAAATAAATCGAGTCATTATTCGATTGACTAGATAGTTTGCACAACAGATAACTTAAGCACAAAATTGAGGAGGAAAATCTATTTTCTGCAAAAGATGTCTAGCCATTTCAAGTAATGTTCGATTCTTGCATTCTGCAACACCATTCTGCTGAAGTGTATGAGGAACCATCTGCTTCCATTCAATACCATATTGAACCAAGTACTCTTCAAAGGGATGATTCACATACTCACCACCCTTATTTTATCTCAGTCACTTGATGGGTTGGCCACATTGTTTTTCAGCAAAGGATTTTAATTCTTTGAAATTTTCAAAGACAAGATTGTTATTCTTTAGAAAATAAACCCAAGTGAAATGAGAGATATCATCAATGAAAGTAAAGATATACCTTGCACCGGCTAAGGAAGGTATATTGATGTAGTAGCTATCACTATGAAATAACTCCTGGAGGTTTTTTTCTTGCCATGCTTTTCCAGAGTCAAAAGGATCCCGATGATGCTTTCCAAAAACACATCTTTTATACACGCCATCAAGGGAAAAAAAATTAGGTAAACCAAAAACCATATTTTGAGTTACCATCGACTGTAAACTTCAAAATTTTGGGTGTCTAATTTGTTCATGCCAATTTCGACTTTGTTTTTGAGTATGAGCAACAAGAGCAGTTGATTCAACATTGGGTCAAGTCGTCTCACAAATTTTATACAAATTTTCGTTTGGGTTGAGAAAACCTATGAAAAAAATTGAGTTACCTTTATTAAGATCTCAAACAAAGAACTAATATTGCCAAAAATCAACAATATTACCTATTTGTGTTAACTGGAAGAAAAATAAAAAAAATAAAAATAAAACAACAACAGATTGGCAGTAAGATTCAGAATGTGATAGATGTCGACAATTATCCCATGTCGACAAGAAACATCACCCTGACCAATGATATCGAGAGAAAAATCATCAACAACATAAATCTTCCTCTCTATAGCTTCATTCAAAGAGGTGAACAAGGAATAGTTGTTAGCCATATGATGAGTGCACCCAGAGTCGACTATCCATTCATTTTATGTAAGGTAGCTAGAGAGGTAGTGGGGTGGCCCAGAGGGCCCATAGTGATAATAGTGGAGGTGATTCAATTTAAGGTGGACTAGGTCTACTATATTATTAAATAAGGCCCACTATGGTAGTTAGATATAATAAATGGGTTGTTAGATATAATAAATGTAAGGAGACTTCTTAGAAGGTTCTACTTCTAGAAGATTCCTCCTGTAGAATCTTCTTAGGTGATGGTAGCACTATATAAAGGGGTTCAAGCAATGTAATGGGACATGAAGAGAAGTATTGTATTGTGAGATGAAGCTCATTAGGAGGAAGCCCCCTCGAAGAGGCAAATGAACAGGAGAGGATCCCTTCCATAATAGGATCCATTATATGGTGTTTCCATACCTCAAGGGTTTGGTAATAATAAAGTGTGGTTTCTTCTATATTCCTCTATGGATCTATTGTGTATTCAATATTTGTGGTGAGTGTATTTGTAGATCTATTCAGGTCCTTAACAATTGATATCAGAGCACTTTCCTTGGCAGACATCTACAAATATAATCATCAAAAACACTGAATACATAATAGATCCATAGAGCAATATAGAAGAAACCACACTTTATTATTACCAAACCCTTGAGGTAGGGAAACACCATACAATGGATCCTATTATGGAAGGGATCCTCTCCTGTTCATTTGTCTCTTCAAGGGGGATTCCTCCTAATGAGCTTCAACTCACAATAAAATACTTCTCTTCATGTCCCATTACATTGCTTGAACCCCTTTATATAGTGCTACCATCACCTAAGAAAATTTTAGAGGAGGAATCTTCTAGAAGTAGAACCTTCTAATAATTCCTCTTACATTTATTATATCTAACTACCCATTTATTATATCTAACTACCATAGTGGGCCTTATTTAATAATATAGTGTACCTATTCCACCTTACATTGAATCGTCTCCACTATTATCACTATGGGCCCTCTGCCCCCCCCCCACTACCTCTCTAGATACCTTACATTCCATCCCCCTTATGAAAGCGTTGTCCTCAATGCTTGATGTACAACCATATACCAGGGTACCATGGATAATTGTGGACCACAATGTTGAAGAAGACTGGAGATCCAAGGTCCCATGTAGAAATGAAATCCACCACGCTAAATTATTCCAACCTCCATTGTAAGCCCAGGTCCCATGTCCAAGTTCTCATGTGAACTCCCTGTGGAATATTTTGGAACCCAATAACCAACTCAAAATGATTCTCCAAAGACTAACACCTGTCATGTGGATCAAAATAAGAAGATCCATCCACATAGTGGAAAAGGGTCGTAGATGAATCTGGAAGGAATAATACCACTGTAGAATATGCAGGATGGACATTGGTAATAATCATTGGCTCTTGATTTTTCACATTGATTCTCTCTATAGAAGGTGGATTAGAGTCATCAAATAAAATATGAAAGTGGTTATCATCCCAGAAATGACAACTATCTATATACCAATCATCACAATCGGCCCCAAAATCATACCAAGCATATATTTCTTGATTATATCCATCCTTGATGTCTACCATAAGAAATATCTCCTGCATGATATTCAATGAATCTTGAATACTACGAAAACTAGCATTGAGGCCATCTGCAAGGTCATGCAATCTAGCATCCAATGTGTCATACAATTGGGATTTGAATGCTTCAGTAATTTGTAGAATTTATTTGAGGGTTTGAGAGGAAATAACCATATTATAAACCTATGAAATCTTCGGTCCCACAACCTTCATTAAAAAAACCCAAAAAATAGAACAATAAGTTACGACAGAAAATCGCGGTTTTTTTGGAAAAACCCTAAAAAACTGTTGAATTTAAAATGCTCATAACTTCACTTCCCGGAATCCGTTTCGGATGATTTGTTTTTTGAAATTGGGTTAAATTGTGAGAGTAACTTAGATATGTAATTTGTTTGGGAAAATTTGGCCTCCAGCTACTATAGAAATAAAAAACAACTGTGTCGACGTCCACGGAAAAAACCCTAAAAACATTGCAGATTTTAAAACTTCAATATCTTGACTTCCTGGAATCCATTTCAGGCGATTTTTTTTTTCAAATTGGGTGTTTTTCCGAGAGAAAATTAGATATACAACCTGTTTCTAAAAATTGTGCACAAAAATATACTGAAAATTTTTGGAATGTCACGGCCCTCTTTTTTTCTTCTCCAAAAAAAAATCTGCAAAAATAAAAAATATTTGCCCATAATGTCTGCCAAGGAAAGTTCTCTGATACCAATTTTTAAGTACCTAAATAGATATAAAAATATAATCACCACAAATAGTAAATACACAATAGATCCACAAATAAATATAGAAGAATCCACACTTTATTATTACTAAACCCTTGAGGTAGGGAAACACCATACAATGGATTCTATTATGGAAGAGATCATCTCTTGTTCACTTGTCTCTTCGAGGGGGAAACCTCCTAATGAGATTAAAATCCAATACAATACTTCTCCTCATGTCCCATTACATTGCTTAAACCCCTTTATATAGTGCTACCATCACCTAAGAACATTCTAGAGGAGGAATCTTCTCGAAGTAGAACCTTCTAAGAAGTCCTCTTACATTTATTATATCTAACAACCCATTTATTATATCTAACTACCATAGTGGGAATTATTTAATAATATCATGGACCTAGTCCACCTTACATTGAATCGCCTCCACTATTATCACTATGGGCCCTCTGCACCACCCCCCCCAATACCTCTCTATCTATCTTACATTTTACATACAATGAGACAACATGGTTTGAGAATTTCTAACATGGAAGGTGAAATTATTAATGAGTCAAATAACACTGAACATGTCTCATTCAAGGAATTTAATTGTCCCCTCTATGTCGTCTCACTTCTCACAACATACCTTATTCACATGTCCAATATTTCCAGAGTACCAACATGTCTTCTTCTTTCAAATTTGATAGTGTGCATCTATCGTCCCTTTCGTTTTTTGTTCGATGTATCCATGCCTCTCTATAGAGGTATCAAACATTCCTCTTTCCTTGTGATTTGACTTTCCCTTTCCCTTGAGAAAGTAGGCTTGATGTTTACCTATGATCTTTCCTTCATTAAGCAATTTGTGTTGATCAATGATCAAAAGTACATAGAAGGATTCAAACATGTAATCCTTACCATCTTCTTTGCATACTTGTCAGTTGGTGTGAAAATTCAAAATGAATAGATCAAATGGTCTTCTCAAATTCATCAGGACCATCTCGATGATTTTTCCATATTTCTTCCAATAATTCTTTCCACATTCTCCTAATTTCAATTTTAGTTCCTTCACATGTGCCAAATAGTCCTCTATTGTATTAAAAGAATGAGGATTCCGAGAGATCAACTCTTTCTCCAATTGCATGACGTGGCTTTGATTTGCTTTATAAAACAATGACTTCAAATTATTCTAGACTTGATGAGGGTAGTTGATTTCACTGAGGTGAAAACAAATCTCTCATGAGATATAAGTCGTGATGATCCCCATAGCCTCATCCTTATTCCCATCAACAACAAAACTTTTCCTAATCATTTATTACATCTGGGATCACAATCTTCGTATACTTCCATATTCCTTTACCCTTCAATAGGGTTTCCATGTCTGGATTCTATACTGTATAATTTGATCCATTCATAATTATGTGATCAATCTTTGAATCCATCTTCGATATCTAGAAAAATAATATATGTTTCCAAAAGTTACATACTAAAAATCACTAGCCCATAGTCAATCGCACAACATATTAGAATTAACATGATTTTTAGACAATAGGAGAGATCATAACTATTGAGTTTGATACCATGTTGGGGATTAGGTGTGACCTATTATGAAAAAGATAAACTTAACTACATATAATCGAAGAGGAAAATGTTTTCAAAGATAAGAGGTGGTGTCTAAATACATTGTTACAACACCTAAGCACAATGCTTTGTGATCAGAGAATCACAATGCATATTGGACATCTTGTACACAAAAAAACAAATATCGATATGATTGTAATCACCCATTGTGTTTGCTTTTTATAGATTCAATATCTAACCAACATCCTTGGAATTAGGGAGATCTTTTCAACATATAACCTTTCGGGGATAGAGTTGACTACATCAAATCCATGTTGTTTGTCCGATTCGATAAGGATTCTCACCTCGAATCTCGAGACATCCAAATCATAGTCGATTGCTCGATCCATCGATTAATTGTCTTCGACTTATGGCTGAAATTTTGACTCACACGATTTTCGACTAGTCGATCGATTGATGAAGATATCTGGTTTATCTCCCATTTGACTGTTTCTATATGTAGGTAAACCACTCGACTGATTGATTCTAGGAGTAGTGTGATGAACCATCCATACTTGATATTCCAACATAAAAAAGGGAAGTTTATTGGTCTTGAGGATGGATGAGATTTTGTTGCTAATTGATGGTGGGCTTGGGTATAGGTAGAGGTGGAACTTGCTAATGGTTTGCTAGATGAAATAAAATTGATCACAACTACCTCCTCCTAGATCCAAAAAATTAAATATTGGAAGATCCATTTTAGGTGATACACTTTCCATGAAGTGGGCTGCATTCAGGCTCACTGCAACAAAGCTTCAAGGCCTTGATCCCTTCAAAATAAAACACTGAAATTCAAACAAAATTAGCAAACTCAAGAGGATATAAAAAATGTTCAAGATGGGACAATTCCAATAATGGAAGGAATCTATGATAAATATCTAACTGGTGCGGATATAATAGTTAGTTCACCCTCTTTATCTCTCATCCTGGATCCTAATTTGTCATGAAATACTTCTGTCCTTTCTTCTTCTCCTTCTCTTTATTTATTTATTTATTTTTTTGGGTGGGAGGGATAGCCCTAATGCAAGGGAGTTCTCATTTTTTCCTCCTAGCCATTCTATAGTGCTAGTTTCTCCCATATCATAGATAACTCTCCCCCCACTTGAACATGTTTTCCTGCATATTTATCCTTCTTCTCATAATAAGGCCTCCATTTAGGATGATGCTCTCCCTCGGGTTTTATCTTCGTCTCCAACCAAGGAAACCTCTCATCGAGAGGGGAGTTTTATAAGTAATCTTGTTACTGATATTCACTTGAGAGAGTATCTCTATGATGTCTTAGGTGAAGGACATGAATATCCCCATCAAATATTATTATTGTTAGAATAAAATAAATGTGCTCATTTTTCCATAGACAATATCTCAATATTGTCACCCAACCATAGGCACGTAGCCACTCCCGAGCACCATAACCTTGACAAATAGAATAATTTTGGAAGAAGTACCAGATGTAAGAGATAACCAAGAGATAGCATATCTCTCTTTCTCCAAGAATAACACACCAAACAAAAAGTCCATAAACTAGAAACCAATACCAAAATCCCACTTGCAATAGTTGCAATTGCACTCCTTCTCCAAACTTGCGCACCGCTTGTCTTGTGTGAGCTGTGAGAGTGTGAAATTACCAAATGAGCTCAAGCGCCCTCTATTTATAGTTCTGTTTGTCTCCTATCCAGGAGAACTTCTTCTTTTAGAGACCAATACTTAAATATTCATTCTTTTAATTAGTCGACATGTCTTCTAGGGTATCTATACATCTGTTTATGGTTTCTCTAGCTTCCAGAACATTTTAATGTCATAAGAGGTTATACATGAAGGTTAATACCTTCCACAACTACCATATTATCAACACTCCCTTCAATATAGGGAGGTATTAAAGGAAATGGTATTGAGAAAAAATAGACCATTCAACTGGTAGCATCATCATAGCCACACGTGTTATCTCATGATCGCGTAGATCAACTCACGAGAAACATTCCCACTATCAATATCATCTAATAGAATCAACCAAAATATCTCTTGAATCCATACTCCATCTAAGTAATCAGATATGACGTTGAATAAGCCATTTACTCAACAGAGTAATACAAGGACCATTCTTCCATTTCGAACATACGTCTTAGAAGAACAATTGTCCCAACAGTTGTTGAAAGCCCCACAATGGGATACAAGGATCATTCTTCTAATATGGACCTACGTCCTAGAAGAATTTTAGTCCTCCCAAATGATTAAATCCACCCCATGGGATATAAGGACCATTCTTCTAATCAGGACATACGTCCTAGAAGAATGATTGTCCTGGACCATTTTCCCTCCGATCACTACTATGAAATTAGGGAGACAAAGCATTCTTCTAATTTGGACATATGTCCTAGAAGAATAGTTGTCCATGGTACATAAACAGTCTGTCAACTTGGACCATTCTCCATAGGGAGAATGTATGTCCACCAACAATCTTTCAACCTGGACCATCCTCCACAGGGAGGATGTCTTTCGACCATAAATTTGTCCTACCTGGACAATTATCAGCATGGAGAATGTCTGTCCATCAACACACTGAATATCCATCTAGCTGTTAATCATCTCCAACACTAGTTGTATTCTCTATGGAAATCAAAACAATGTCATTCAATAGAACACAACTATGTCTATACATAGTAGTATACAATTACTATCCATTGGTACACAACCACCCTAGTAGCACACTGCTACTAACCAGCGAATCACAATAACTACTAGTGGATCACATCCACCACAGTAGCATACAACTATTTTCCAGAGAAATACAGTCTCCACAATAATCATATCATCTGATATCAACCTGCATAACGATATCATGATACAAATTGAGTCATCTAGGCCATTCTTCCACTCACATATGTGAGATGTGGAAGAGTATCTTTCCTCAGAAAGTTAAACATTATACATGGCATATCTAGACTATTAATCTCAAGCATAGAAGAATAATTGTCCCTGATTTTTGAACCTAGACCATTCACTTAACTGGGGCATTCTTCCATCACTAAGCACTGTGCAACATGGAGAGAAAGAGTCTTCCCTAGGGAATGATTGTCCCTGATTGTTGAACTTGGAAAATTCACCTAACTAGGCCATTCTTCTGGCACTAATCACAGTGCAACCTGGAGAGAATGTGTCTTCCCTAGGGAATGATTGTCCGAACCATTTCCTATGGAAATGACTATCCTGCACCAACCTCCTATAAAGAACCATTCTTTGAAACTGCTCACAAATATAAACTTCGAAAGAATGACTTCCTGGAGAGGCAGACCATTATGCTTGACCATTACTTAGAGTGTCTTCCAATAAGAATGATTGTCCTATACAATTCCCCCACACTAGCCACAAGGGGAATCGTTTTTTATGGTACATCAACAATCTATCAGACCATTTTCATTACGAAAATGACTGTCCTATCTGGACCATTTTCCAAACTAGAAAATGAATATGCATTAGAAATATTTGGCCACTTTTCAAACTGAAAATTCAGTACCCATCCTAGACCATTTTCCAAACTAGAAAATGACTGCCCATCAAGAATCTTGGACCACATTCTAAACTACAAAGTGACTGCCCAACCCGCAGCATTTCTCAAACTAGAAAATGAATGTCAATATATCAATAACATATCATTTCTCCTTCCCAACCTGGGGGTAACCACTTCCCTTTCCAATATGGAAGTCATCTCCAAGAGTCCATATTGTCTCTTAAGTACACAAACCTTTCATCTTGGACAGAGGATTTACCAAAATATATGCTATCTACTTCATCATTAGAGATATACTAGAGAACCACTTCTCCCCTCTAGACTTTATCATGGAGAAAATAGTACTTGATATCAATGTTCTTCGATCTTTCATGGAACACCGGGTTCTCTAGGAAATTCACAAAGATATGGTTGTCACAATATATCACGGTCGAATCCAGCACGTGATCTAGTAGTACAAAAACCATCTTATGGAGCCACACTACTTCTGTACAAGCATCACAAGCTGCAATATACTCTACTTATATAGTGTTGAGGGCATCAGACTTTTGTTTCCTACTAGCCCATGATATCGTGGAAAAGCTCAAAATGAAACATAGCCAAGAAGCACTTCTTCTGTTGTCTGCACTCCCTTTCCAGTCTGAATCGATAAATCCACGTAGTTGTATATCATAACTCAAATTTCCCGTGAAGATATTTCAAGTCATGCTTTGTAGTTATTCAATTTTCATGGCTAAGTTCCACCTAGAACTATTTTCACAACAAAGAAAATATCTGACTGAGTATTCTCCAAATACATTAACGAGCCATTTAATTTTCGATTCAGGGATGGGTCTACTAGATCAAAGTCTCTCATCTTATTCAGATTTGTCATCATGGGAGTTTTCCATATATTTGCAATCCATCATCTTGGACTTTTGAGGAATAATTTCAATACACTTCCTCTGTCATAGGAATTTTTCACCTGCTTCTGCTATACAAGAGAGGCTCTACACCAAGTTGCTTGAATCCATATAAGGTCTTATTCTATCTTCATACACGGGTCTCTTTCTGGTATACCTCAAAAACTTGAGGTTGTTCTTATATGCTTCTTCTTCAATTACTCTTTTGAGAAGAATAGTCTTTACATATATTTGATGTAAACTCCAACCTATGGATACTGCAAGATATATAATGGCTTGGGTAGAGGTATACT
>JASDQU011400358.1:33766-45654 GCA_032191745.1 Picea mariana | reverse complement strand
TAGGCAAATGCAAAATAAAAATTAGGACCTAATTTTCCCTGGCATATAACATATAATGCATATGATTTGTCACACTTTGACACACATTTCCACAACCCCAAAATTATAACTCTTAGAAATCATCACTTCCGACACTTACAAATGCACAACTCTGTCTCTCTGAACAATAACATATGACATGATCTCCTTCTTTGAACTCTCTAGGTGTCCTTTTTTCTATCTGCATAGCTTTTCTGTCTATCCTGAGCTATTTTTAGATTCTGCTTTATCTGAACTACTTGTTGTTCCATTTCTTCCAGCATATCAGACCCGATTGTAATTTTGTCTACTGGGTTATTCTAGCTGATTGGAATCTTTCATTGTCTACCATACAGGGCCTCGAAAGGACTCATCTTCAATGACTCTTGATAATCATTGTTGTAGGAAAATTCTACCAGTGGTAGGTATTCTTCCCACTTCTTGGGCTGATGCATCACATGTATCCTTAGCATTTCCTCTAACACTTGGTTTACCCTCTCTATTTGTCCATCGGTTTTAGGGTGATAGGCTGTACTAAATAGAAATTTAGTTTCAAAGCCAACAAATAGAGATTTCCAAAAGGTTGAAGTAAATTTTGTATCTCGGTCGGATATGATTTCTTTAGGCATGCCATGCATTCTAAATATTTCCTTCATGAAAATACTAACAACATCTATGGCTTTGCAAGTTGACTTGTTGAGAATGAAGTGAGCAACCTTGATCAATTTGTCCACAACTACCATAATGGCATCATTTTTCCTGGTTGATCTTGGTAACCCTGTGATGAAATCCATGGATATGGTTTCCCATTTCCATTCTAGGATTGGTAGGGGTTGTGACAGTCCTGCTAGATGCCGATGCTCTTCCTTAACCTGCTGAAATTCTAGACATTGAGCTAAGTAATAAAATATGTCCTTTTTCAGTCTGGGCCAATAAAATAGTTTCCTAGTGGCTATGATCATCTTCTGATAGCCAGGATGACTAGTATATGGTCTTTTGTGTTGTTCATCCATTATGAACCTCTTCAAGTTGTCACAATTTGGAACATACAACCTACCTTTGTAAGTTAGCAAGATATCATCCAACAATTGATAACCCTCATACTTCTTCCCTGTGGGCTCTTGTTCTAAGTATGATTTAATAGTCTTGAAAAATGCATCTTTTTCTTGTACATTTTTACTCTCTCCTTGATGTCCATTTCACAGGTGCTTACAACTTCCAAGTGGATTACTTTCATACTTCTGTTGAGGGAATCAGGCACCCTATTTTCTTTTCCTTTGATATGTTTGATTTCAAAATCAAACTCACTAAGGAGAGCCATCCATATAGCTTGTCTATCATTGAGTTTTGGTTGATCAAACATATATCTCAACCCACTATGGCCTCCACGTTTTCAAGGAATGCACTATGGAAGCCAATTCCAAGTTGTGGGTCACATAGTGATTACATTCTCATTCAATTTTCTGGATTCGTAGAAAATCACATGCCCTTCTTGCATAAACACTCCTCCGAGCCCTTCCTTGTAGACGTCTGTACACATAAGGAATTCCTTGTTTGGGTCTGCAATCTTTAGCACATGTGTGTTCATTAGAAGGAATTTCAGCTATTGGAATCTCTCTTCACAGTTTGATGTCCAAATGAATTTAACTCCATTTTTCTGAAGGGAGGTGATTGGGAAACCAATCTTGAAAAATCCTTTTATGAACCTTCTATAGTATCCTGCTAGGCCCATAAAGGATCTGACATCAGATACATCCTTTAGGGTATAACAATACATAATGGCTTTGATCTTGTCAGGATTGACTGCCACTTCGTCTTCAAAAATAACATGGCCTAAGTAATGAACTTGTTTCTGGAAAAAATCACACTTGCTAAACTTAACATAGAGATGATGTTCTCTTAGTACTTGAAGCACTAGTTTGAGATGTTCTTCATGCTCTTCCCTATTCTTGGAATATATTAGGATGTCATCTATGAAAACCAATACAAATATGTCCAAGAACTTACTGAGTATGTTATTCATTAAGCACTTAAAAGTGGTTGGTGCATTGGTAAGCCCAAATGGCACCACCACAAATTCATAGTGACCATATCTTGTCCTAATAGTTGTTTTGTGGATGTCTCCATCCTTAATTTAGACCTAATGGTATCTAGACCTCAATTCAATCTTGGAGACAATTGTAGCACCCCTTAATTGGTCAAACAAGTCATTAATCCTTGGCAAGGGATACTTGTTCTTAATGGTCATCTTATTAAGTTGTTTATAGTCTATGCACAACCTAAGTGTGCCATCCTTATTTTTCACAAACAAGGATGACGCTCCTCATGGAGACACACTAGGCCGAATGTAGACTTTGTCCAACATCTCCTTTAGTTGTAGTTTGAGCTTAACCAGCTCAGGTGTACTCATTCTATAGGGTGTTCTAGACACTGGTACCGCTCCTGGTACAAGTTATATTGAAAAGTCAATATCTCTTCTTGGAGGTAGACCTGGTACTTCTTCTAGAAACGCATATTTATACTCTCTTAGTATGGGATGGTCCTCTAGGATTGGGTTATAGTTCTCAACATAGTTCAAAACTTGTATTGCATACAAAGGACATCCTTTTCTGCAATACTTCTTCACTTGAAGCGTTGTTATTTGTCTCACTGAGACATGTTTCTGAATCCCTTGTAGGGTTACCTTTCTCCCTTCTTCATCTTCACACTCCAAAGTTTTATTGTAATAGTCCAACTTGGTTTTATGGGTAGCCAAATAGTCCATGCCAATCATCAGGTCGTAAGATCTTAAAGGGAGCATGTTTAGAGTTTCTTGGGTGGGTAATCCATTCATAATGAATTGGCATGCTGGTATGACCTTTGTTACTTTTTTTTTGGTTCCAGTGGCTAGTTGTACCAACCACGATTTAACATGTTTAACTTGCTGCAATTTACATTTCTCAGCAGTTTGAGGGGCAACATAACTCAAATTAGAACCAAGGTCAATTAAAATGGAAACTAGATCATTGGAAATCATACCTTCCATCTCCACCAATGAAACTTGGTGGTAAGCTATTCTATTATCCAAGGATGCATAAATTTGTGGCATGCTCCTAGCCACATCATTGAGTGTGGTAGCCTCTTGAACATTGTAGACCCTCCTATTGTTCTACGTCTGAGGTGTCTAATAATGGTGGGAAATAAGGCCGAAGGAGGTCGACATTGAACACTGGGTGTAGGCCAAGGAAAGGAGGAATGTTGAGCTCAAAAGAATTATCACCCATAGCCTTGGTGATGGTGTACAACCCATAACAGAGTGGGCGAAGCTTCCAATGGGGTCCTGTAAGGCGTTCTTTCTGCAAGCACAACCAAACTTTGTCGCCCACCTGAAGCTTATGTGGCACGCGATGTTGATTATGTCAGTGCTTGTACTTGTCATTGGACTTCTATAGGATATCCTGAACTTGTTGGTGGATGTGTTGGATCCTCTCAATGAACCAGGTGGCTTTGTTAGCCTCAATTAGAGCAGGAGAGGAGTCGACCGAGGTGACTGCAAGGGGAAGTGCAACATCTATGGGACCCAATGGTTGGAATCCCAACCCCACTTGANTGTGTGAGGGTGCTTGGAATTATACATGCGCAAGATATGCACAATCATTCGATTTACGACCTCGCACATGAATCGATATCCATTTGGATCATGGGGGGGGGGGGTTCCCACTGGTTTTTCTCCTTCCTTTTCTATTTGAGGGGATATTTTATACATGGTTACCCCATCAAGACTTGTAGCTAGGACCCATCTTTTCATCTTTTTTTTACATTCCACCCTAAGTTGCACTTAAAGGGGGGTGTTAGTGTGAATAGCGTTCTTGATCTATCTAGTTCTTTCTTAGCTAGTTCTTTACTTTAGCTCTCTTCACACTAGATTAAGTTTAGTTAGGGACTTTTTCACTTTGTCCCATATTGGTTTTATTTTTAGTCTCTTTGGTGGTAAATCCTATATATACTCACCCATCTCTCTCATATGGGAAGATTTCTTTCATATGAGCATCTCATTTTCATTGTATTCTTTGCATTCTCTTGAGTAGAATACAATTTATTCTTTCTCATTTTTTATTTTGAGATTTTCTTTGCTTCATTCATTTGCATTCTTGGGTAGATTTTCAGCCAAATCTTACATCCCCAAATATGGGATCTCTATTCTATGTGTTTCAATTCACAATAGTTCACTTAGAACCTTAATACCGAGAAAGGTTAAAGAAATTTTGACTTATTTGACTGCATAAATAGAAAATCCAAATGGATATGGGTTCTTGGGTACCTGTAAAGAGGCATCCCTGGTAACTATGGACCCAATTATAGGCGTTCACCCCAAATTAGACACATAAAGTAAGTAAATACCCAAGATAAGTGGCTCAAAGGGTTAACATGAACCAAGCCATTTATTAAAGGCCATAAGGGGTGAGAAAAAGGTGGTAAGAGACTCTACCTATGCATTATGCCTAACAGGTTGCATATCCAAGATAAGGTAGGGGGGACTTGAGGAAGGTGATATACCATAGAAGGACAATATAGAAGTATTGATGTTATCACTGGGAGTGTCACACAACAATCTCATAGAAGTAGGTCACATTCCCACATTCTAAGTGGCTAACTATATGTGAGAAATAAAGTGAGAAATACATATGATATAGGAACTTCATGAGTTTAAACATGGTGAACCATGGTTCTAGATGATTTAATTATGTGTGGAAGGTATTGTAAACCTGTTGTAGGAAATACTTACGTTGACACGATTTTTTTTTGCCAAAAAATAAGTCAATACTGGAAGGATTTCCTATAGGGAATGAGACATGCTCTTATTCATTTTTATATTAGTGGTTCTCCTCTGTAGTCTTTAAATATTTGAAAAATATATTTCAAACTAACAGAATAATGATTGCTAATGAGCCCATAAGGCTTTGATAGATAATCATTCATTCATAAGCTTCTAGTGATGTATAGATGTATATCAACAATCCTTTAAAGAAAATGCCTCAAAATTTTAGATACATATATATGAAGCACATAATATCTATGAAGTGGAATAAGAAGTATGATATACATCCTATACTATATAGGAATAAATAAATTCATATTTACACATGGATATATATTTAACAAAACAACCATGTTTATCTAAAATTATTATTGAAGATAAAATAACTTAAATTTCTCATAGAGGAAATAAATAAAATAGAGGTCCATCTAACAAATTTATATAATTGTATCATGTTAAATCAATGAGTATAAAGATAAATCATGCTAAAGACAATTCTTAATGGACTCATACATAGTCATACAAGCTATGCAACCTATGGTAGTTTCCATAGAGGTCAAAACATTAATAAAATTCTAGAATGTAGTTATTAAAATATTAAAACATATGAGAATTTTTTTTTCTCAAAGAAAAACATTTACCTAATATTAAATAAACAACTCTAGAATTGTAGTTGCTCAATAGTTTTTGAGTAATTTGTGTGCACAAGGAAATCCATGAAAGATTTGCCTAGCATTAAATAAACAACTATAAGTTTTAAAAAGATCTACCTTTGAAAGGCTAAGATAATTTTTGTTTGGACCAAATATAAAATCATGAACTTGGAATAGGCAACAACATGAGACTTAATTAGAGATCTAGCTTCTAATTTATGGAAACAATGAAATCAATATTGTAGAACACTGTAAATAGAGTGAATAATTGGGGGGAGAAAACAAGAAAATATATCACTTACAAAAAACTTGGGGGCATAAAGTTATGGAAGAACTTTAGTTATGTCTTTGATATCTAAGTAATTAATGTTTCATTACTATTACAGTTGGGGTTAAATTTCCACATTAGATCAATTTTGGATTAAGCATGTTAAAATCACCATTCATCTTGAATTCTGATTTTGAAAAATCATGTTGTATTAGAAACATTGATTTAATGTCAAATTTACACATTGTTGATGTCAAAATATCATCATTTTAATGTTGATATATCGATGTTAAAACATGGATATATCAACACTTTCATGTAAATGTAATTAAAAAATGATTTAATGTGGAAATTTTGACGTTATAAATGTCAGTATATTTATATTTTCTCTATAAAAAAACATATATACCACTATAAAGATTTCATTGAGATATTTCCAATTTTGTATCAATGCTCTAAAAGGGAGTTTGTACATTAAAGTTATGACCTTGGAAAGTTATATATTCAAAGGACAATAAAGTTGACAAGAAAATGTGTACAAGATATATTACATTACTTATCATACTTCTAGGATACCAAATCAAATCATATTTTGGATTTAAAAAAATAATATACATCAATGATTATCATATGTTAAGTAATAAATTGGAACTTATATTAATCTACAAATCATTCGTTTGTTGAGGAATTTTCACAAACACTTTGCATGCAAGCTACATTTCCTTAGCTTGAGAATTTCTATGAACACTTTTATGCAAACTACAGTTTTTTGACTTAGACATTTTTATAAACAATTGAATGAAACCTTCTTGTCTTTGGTACAAGGATTTTTACAAACACTTTTTATGAAAACTTCATGCCTTTTGCCACACCCTAAGAGTCATGCCCAAGTCCAACCTTGGCATCTCATGGGCATGCGACACCATGGTGGTTCTCCCTTAGAAACTTGGCTCAACCAAGGATACTTCGCCTGGACTATACCTCTTCACCTAGAGCACACATATACTTTGTTCTAGGCTTCAGATGAGTCAAATCCTTACTCTATGCAACTCAGTTGTATACTTATACATTTGTTAACATTGTTTAACACTTAGTCAATTTGGCATACAATAGAAAACATGGGAAACAAAAGAGACATATATAGTGCGAGAAACATCAGTGGTGCCTAATATCTGGATTTATTTATTTATATTTTGAAATAGAAACAAGATTTTACAAAGAGGGTGCTAATATCCTAGTTACACATATGGGAAGAGTCTCATGACTCTACCTTATACGTCAAAATTGTCAAGATCTGTGGTCCTGTCACACCAAGTCTTCACCTTATCATCTCTCCTTTCCTTAGCCCGAGGTGTGCCCTACTTGTGCGCCCAGCTTCAAAGCTCCATGTCTCTTGCCTTTGCTTATTCTTCCATACTATCCTTTGGTTGTGTGCCCTTGCTCTTATATGGACTCCAAGAGTCACTTGTGAAAAACGTCATGACTCTTGGGTTTGTCGTGCACCTTCATGAATCATCACACTCAACTGACCATAACACACCTTTGTGGACCCAATGTGACCATAAAATCCCACACACCCATCAACTAACATGTCTCTTGGATCGATGCACCTCATCCTTGGGTGCGTGCCCCTTGCCTCATGCTATTCCTTGTGCCGATTGTCACGACTATCCGTGGGTGTGCCGAAGGGGTCATCCAACCCCTCCAGTGCACCCATGTTGCCAAGGGTAGATGGGTCCACTAATTGGGTGTGCTGCCAAGTGGCATCACCCTTTCCCAAATGCAACCCAAGTGTCCATTGTCCGTCACAAGAGAAGATGAGTATGTGCCCCCTTGGGCTCGCACGTGACCATCATGCCCCTAGGTGCTCTTTCCCACACACAAATGTCCTTTTTCTCCCAACCGATCATTTCTTCCTTGTGATCTTTGTCCATTCCATCGCCAAATCTGTCCAAGGAGCGTGCAGACTTGGTGGGTGTCCTGGGAGGCCTTAAATTGTCTCCCACTAAACTTGTTGTCATCTTGAAAAATTTTGTACCACTTGCGATCTATAAAACCCTATGTCAAACTCCTGAATCATGTGCTCATATTACCTTAAGGACTCATATCTCTCCCAATTTTTCTTTTCATTGTGTTTGTCCTTATAATGGTCGAAGTATTCATCCAATCAACCCCTACCTCGTCCCAAGATGTGATGCACCAAAATCTTCTCTACCTCCAACTCTAGCTTATCTACAACCATGGCTGGCGCTCTGGATGACTCAACTCGACTTGGGTTATCTGGGTACCTTTGGCATGACTTCAATTGGCTAACATGGAAGACAGGATGAATATGTCGAATGTGGAATGGTAACTCCAATCTGTAGGTGACATTTCCAATATACTCAAGTACTTTGAATAGTCCCTCATACCTCTACATGAGACACAGAGCCATCCCTGTCAGTGGTGGGAATTGATCTCTGCTTAGCTTGAGTAAGACCAACTCTTCTACTTCAAATTCTACATCACGCATGTTGTGATCTTCCCACTGCTTCATTATGTCTATTACATTAGTCAAGTGTGTGTGAGCTATCTCCAACCAATTCTGCCAACTCTTCATGAAACCCACGGCTGATGGATTTGTCCCATAATAGCACTGTGTGACAAAATGAGGAGTTGTTGGTTCTTGTCCATTTGTCAACTCGAATAGATTGTATCCCATTGATGAACTCTTCTACATGTTGTAGCTGAATTGGGAGGCATCCAATAAGTTCGACCAATTCATCTGATTTTCCTGTACATAGTGCCACAAGTAATCCTCCATAAGTGCATTGATTCATTCGGTTTGCCCGTATGTCTATGGATGGTAGGAAGAAATATTCAACAACTTCATCCCCACAAGCTTGAATAGTGTTGTCCAAAACTTAATTGTGAACCTTACATCCCTGTCCGACATAATGTTCAATGGAAGACCCCAATACCTCACTATGTGCTTGAAAAACAACTTCACAACTTCTTCAGTGCTGCAAGGCATCTTTGTCACAACAAAGATAGCATACTTGGAGTATCGACCAACAATGACCAAAAACCCATTATATCCTACACCATCAAACGATGTGTGATGAAGTCCATTGAGACACACGTCCACGGTCTCTTTGGAATTAGTAAATGTTGCAATAACACTCCTCTCATTCTTGTGTATGTATTATCTTACTGACATATAAGGCAAGTGTAAACGTACTCCTCCACATCCTGCTTCATCCGCTCCAAAAAGTATCTTTGCTCGAACAACGCCATTTTTCTCCACTGTCCTGGGTGACTATCACAGGGCGAGTTGTGAAATTCCTTCACGAGTTCTCTCCTAAGGTTGGATGATTTAGGGACATAGATTCACTCCCCAAAGTACAATAGTCCATTGTGCAGCCAAAAATTCCATGTTTTATCCTCCTCCACTGGCTTCATGATGTTCTTCGCTATGTGATCATGCTCTAACCCTTCCTTGATATGTTATTTCAACTCTTCCAAGACATGAATCTGACTTCCCCTTGATTTAGACAACTCAGATTCCTCCTCTAGGATATAAAGTTGTGTCTTTCTGCTCAAGGCATCCACAACAACGTTTATCCTACTCGACTTATACTCAATGGTCATATCAAATTATGTGAGGAAGTCCTGCCACCTTATCTACTTGGATGACATCTTCAACTACGTCATGAAGTAACTTATCACAACATTGTCTATCTTCACGAAAAATGACTTTCCAAACAAGTAGTGTCTCCAAGTCTACAAACAATGTACCACTGCAATCATCTCCTTCTCATGAATGAGGTATCTCCGTTTGCGATCTTCGAGCTTTCTACTCTCAAAGGAAAATGAATTTCCCTCCTACATTAAAAACCCTCCAATGGAAAAGTTTGATGGTTTCGTATGCACTTCAACCGATTGATCAAAGTCTGGTAGCTTCAACACCGGGGCAGTAACAATTCTATGTTTTATCTCTCCAAACATATACTTTCTCCTCTCTATGCAATTCCATGCCTTCTCCTTTTTAAACAAGCTAGTTAGAGGTGAAACAATCTTGGAGTATCCTTCTATGAACTTGCGATAGTAGTTGTCTAGTCGAAGGAATACTCTCATTTCATGAACTATCTATGTCTCTTCCCAATATTTGATTTCCTTCACCTTCACAAGGTCCATGCAAATGCATCCTTGGCCAATCCTATTCCCCAAGAATAGTATCTCTGTCTTCCCAAAAACACACTCGGACTTCTTCAAGAATAGCTGGTTCTGTCACATTGTCTCAAAGATATGTGCCAAATGATTCTTGTGCTTCTCCATACTTTTTCTATACACTACGATGTTATCCAAAAACACCACAACGAACTTGTTCAAAAATGGTCGCAACATGTTATTCATTAATGTGAAAAAGGTTGTAGGGGCATTGCACAACCCAAAAGGAATCACTAGGAACTCATTGCTCCCATACCTCGTAATGACATGTAATTAAATCATTTGTGTGCCAAAATAGATCCAAAGCTAAGAAATACAAAGGATAATGTGTGCCAACTCTTCATCATTTTTGGTGCTTTTGGCAGCTTGTCTTCCTTTTCCAACTTTGTATTTTAATGTGTGTAGTCATTGGATAATGATTACCTTGTGTCTACTGCAAAAACCTCTCACAACACTTTATTATTCTATATTCTTCTTCCTAGAAATATTTTGTCACCCTCTTGGCTCTTAGTGTGTCTTGAAAATTGGGAGACAACCTTTGAGAATCAGAGGCACCTCCTATGTTTCCATGTTTGTATTGTTCTCTTCAGGTAAGTGATGATCCAAACCCATCAACTCTCCCTCTTCCTCCTTACATTAGTTGGCTTTTTATATCATAATGCGGGCCCAATATTCCATGGTTTTTTATTTCCATATATGCCTAAATACCCTATGCTTCTCCTCCTTCATGTATCCCTACCTTGTACATATCCTAAAAGATATGAGGGAGGTAATGATATTCCTAGGATGATCAATCATGTGGATATCAGCTTATTGGTGCATACAATCATCTTGTGGGTTGGTCTTCTCTAAATCAAGTTCTAGAATAATTAAACAAGTCATGATACCCCTTCATTTCTTGTTTTGCAATCTTTAAGAAAGTGTGTTAAATGACTACTTGTTGGGATATTTTCCCCCTCCCACCTACATGATATGCCAACCTCTTTCTGTTATTGACCACCATGTGGTAGCCATGAATGGAAATGGGTGGTGGTATGTGTAGGTCACATCATCTCTTGAGCACCCCATATGCGTGGTTAATTTCATCTCAATTGAATACGATATAATGTCACTTGAGATTACTATCTTTCATGGCTTCACAATCATGATCCATGTCAAAGTGATTCCAACCAATCCCTTTAATTTCTAGTTTCTTTGCTAGTTTTTTGGTCATCCTCTTTATATGGAAGTGTTGGATTGAAATTTGAGAGGCAATCATTTCTATGCCTATGTATATACACTAGTTTGTGATTACTTTTTTTGATAGGACTCCATGGAGGAGGTGTTTGATTTCCTTTGTGAGGATTTGGGAGTCTCCCTCCATATTTAGGTTGATATGGTTGTGATTTGTTGCTAACTAGTGTCCCTTTTCCAAAGCCTCTTGATACATGTCAAGTTAATCTATTGAAATATATTTAAAATCAATGATAACAATATAGATGTTAGAATCTTAACAATATCAATATTTGTTAACAATTACAATTTTATGGATGTCACAAAATTAATTAATAAAAATTATATTGGTATTATGTGATAAAACATTAAATGTTTTCATTTCATTTTTTAAATATTTATTGGAAAATCAAGCATGGAAAACTATAATACACAATAACAAACAATGCACATAAAAATGTGTAAAAAATCATGTAGTAATTGATAACATGGTTATAAATATTTGTAAAATCATTAACTTGTTCTTTATTTTTTGCAGGTTACTACAAACCATCCAGTGAACTTTCAACAGCTATATCCAAATCAAAATTAAATTACAAATTTCAAACACTACAAATTGCTACTAAAAATTTCAACCCCACAAACAAAATTGGTCAAGGCGGTTTTGGTTCGGTCTATAAGGTGATTTCCACATTCATTTGTACTATTGATTTTTTAAATACATTGATAA
>JASDQU011400358.1:13438-33391 GCA_032191745.1 Picea mariana | reverse complement strand
TGGGGGGGGGGGGTTTCCCACTGGTTTTTCTCCTTCCTTTTCTATTTGAGGGGATATTTTATACATGGGTACCTCATCAAGACTTCTAGCTAGGACCCATCTTTTCATCTTTTTTTTTTACATTCCCCCCTAAGTTGCACTTAAAGGGGGGTGATAGTGTGAATAGGGTTCTTGATCTATCTAGTTCTTTGTTACCTAGTTCTTTGCTTTAGCTCTCTTCGCACTAGATTAAGTTTAGTTAGGGACTTTTTCACTTTGTCCCATATTGGTTGTATTTTTAGTCTCTTTGGTGGTAAATCCTATATATACTCACCCATCTCTCTCATATGGGAAGATTTCTTTCATATGAGCCTCTCATTTTCATTGTATGCTTTGCATTCTCTTGAGTAGAATACAATTTATTCTTTCTCATTTTTTATTTCGAGATTTTCTTTGCTTCATTCATTTGCATTCTTGGGTAGATTTTCAGCCAAATCTTACATCCCCAAATATGGGATCTCTATTCTATGTGTTTCAATTCACAATAGTTCACTTAGAACCTTAAGACCGAGAAAGGTTAAAGAAATTTTGACTCATTTGACTGCATAAATAGAAAATCCAAATGGATATGGGTCCTTGGATACCTATAAAGAGGCATCCTTGGTAACTATGGACCCAATTATAGGCGTTCACCCCAAATTAGACACATAAAGTAAGTAAATACCCAAGATAAGTGGCTCAAAGGGTTAACATGAACCAAGCCATTTATTAAAGGCCAAAAGGGGTGAGAAAAAGGTGGTAAGAGACACTACCTATGCATTATGCCTAACAGGGTGCATATCCAAGATAAGGTAGGGGGGACTTGAGGAAGGTGATATACCATAGAACGACAATATAGAAGTATTGATGTTATCATTGTGAGTGTCACAAAACAATCTCATAGAAGTAGGTCACATTCCCACATTCTAAGTGGCTAACTATATGTGAGAAATAAAGTGATAAATACATATGATATAGGAACTTCATGAGTTTAAACATGGTGAACCATGGTTCTAGATGATTTAATCTTGTGTGGAAGGTATTGTAAACCTGTTGTAGGAAATACTTACGTTGACATGATTTTTTTTTGCCAAAAAATAAGTCAATGCTGGAAGGATTTCCTATGGGGAATGGGACATGCTCTTATTCATTTTTATATTGGTGGTTCTCCTCTGTAGTCTTTAAACATTTGAGAAATATATTCCAAACTAACACAATAATGATTGCTAATGGGCCCATAAGGCTCTGATAGATAATCATTCATTCATAAGCTTCTAGTGATGTATATCAACAATCCTTTAAAGAAAATGCCTCAAAATTTTAAATACATATATATGAAGCACATAATATCTATGAAGTGGAATAAGAAGTATGATATACATCCTATACTATATATAAATAAATAAATTCATATTTACACATGGATATATATTTAACAAAACAACCATGTTTATCTAAAATTATTATTGAAGATAAAATAACTTAAATTTCTCATAGAGGAAATAAAATAAAAGTATGAATAGAGGTCCATCAAACAAATTTATATAATTGTATCATGTTAAATCAATGAGTATAAAGATAAATCATGCTAAACACAATTCTTAATGGACTCATACATAGTCATACAAGCTATGCAACCTATGGTAGTTTCCATAGAGGTCAAAACATTAATAAAATTCTAGATTATAGTTATTAAAATATATGAGAATTTTTTTTTCTCAAAGAAAAACATCTACCTAATATTAAATAAACAACTTTGGAATTGTAGTTGCTCAATGTTTTTTGAGTAATTTGTGTGCACAAGGAAATCCATGAAAGATTTGCCTCGCATTAAATAAACAACTATAAGTTTTAAAAAGATCTACCTTTGAAAGGCTAAGATAATTCTTGTTTGGACCAAATATAAAATCATGAACTTGGAATAGGCAACAATACGAGACTTAGTTAGAGATCTAGCTTCTAATTTATGGAAACAATGAAATCAATATTGTAGAACACTGTAAATAGAGTGAATAATTGGGGGGAGAAAACAAGAAAATATCTCACTTACAAAAAAAACTTGGGGGCATAAAGTTATGGAAGAACCTTAGTTATGTCTTTGATATCTAAGTAATTAATGTTTCATTACTATTACATTTTGGGGTTAAATTTCCACATTAAATCAATTTTGGATCAACGTAAGCATGTCAAAATCACCATTCATCTTGAATTCTGATTTTGGAAAATCATGTTGTATTAGAAACATTGATTTAATGTCAAATTTACACATTGTTGATGTCAAAATATCATCATTTTAATGTTGATATATCGATGTTAAAACATGGATATATCAACACTTTCATGTAAATGCAATTAAAAATTGATTTAATGTGGAAATTTTGACGTTATAAATGTTAGTATATTTATATTTTCTCTATTAAAAAAACATATATATCACCATAAAGATTTCATTGAGATATTTCCAATTTTGTATCAATGTCCTAAAAGGGAGTTTGTACATGAAAGTTATGACCTTGGAAAGTTATAGATTCAAAGGACAATAAAGTTGACAAGAAAATGTGTACACGATATATTACATTACTTATCATACTTTTAGGATACCAAATCAAATCATCATTTGGATTTAACAAAATAATATACATCAATGATTATCATATGTTAAGTAATATATTGGAACTTATATTAATCTACAAATCATTCGTTTGTTGAGGAATTTTCACAAACACTTTGCATGTAAGCTACATTTCCTTAGCTTGGGCATTTCTATGAACACTTTTATGCAAACTACAGTTCTTTGACTTAGACATTTTTATAAACAATTGAATGAAACCTTCTTGTCTTTGGTACAAGGATTTTTACAAACACTTTTTATGAAAACTTCATGCCTTTTGCCACATCCCAAGAGTCATGCCCAAGTCCAACCTTGGCATCTCATGGGCATGCGACACCACGATGGTTCTCCCTTAGCAACTTGGCTCAACCAAGGATACTTCGCCTGGACTATACCTCTTCACCTAGAGCATACACATACTTTGTTCTAGGCTTCAGATGAGTCAAATCCTTACTCTATGCAACTCAGTTGTATACTTATACATTTGTTAACATTGTTTAACACTTAGTCAATTTGGCATACTATAGAAAACATGGGAAACAAAAGAGACATATATAGTGCGAGAAACACTAGTGGTGCCTAATACCTGGCTTCATTTATTTATATTGTGAAATAGAAACAAGATTTTACAAAGAGGGTGCTAATATCCTAGTTACACATATGGGAAGAGTCTCACGACTCTACCTTATACATCAAAATTGTCGAGACCTATGGTCCTGTCACACCAAGTCTTCCCCTTATCATTTCTCCTTTCCTTAGCCCGAGGTGTGCCCTACTTGTGCGCCCAGCTTCAAAGCTCCATGTCTCTTGCCTTTGCTTATTCTTCCGTACTATCCTTTGGTTGTGTGCCCTTGCTCTTATATGGACTCCAAGAGTCGCTTGTGCAAAACATCATGACTCTTGGGTTTGTTGTGACCCTTCATGAATCATCACACTCAACTGACCATAACACACCTTTGTGGACCCAATTTGCCCATATAATCCCACACACCCATCAACCAACATGTCTCTTGGATCGATGCACCTCATCCTTGGGTGCGTGCCCCTTGCCTCATGCTATTCCTTGTGTCGATTGTCACGACTATCCGTGGGTGTGCTGAAGGGGTCATCCAACCCCTCCGGTGCACCCATGTTGCCAAGGGTAGATGGGTCCACTAATTGGGTGTGCTGCCAAGTTGCATCACCCTTTCCCAAATGCAACCCAAGTCTCCGTCGTCCATCACAAGAGAAGATGAGTATGTGCCCCCTTAGGCTCGCACGTGACCATCATGCCCCTAGGTGCTCTTTCCCACACACAAATGTCCTTTTTCTCCCAACCGATCATTTCTTCCTTGTGCTCTTTGTTCATTCCATCGCCAAATCCACCCAAGGAGCATGCAGGCTTGGTGGGTGTCCCGGGAGGCCTTACATTGTCTCCCACTAAACTTGTTGTCATCTCAAAAACTTTTTTACCACTTGCGATCTATAAAACCCTATGTCAAACTCCTAAATCATGTGCTCATATTACCTTAAGGACTCATATCTCTCCCAATTGTTCTTTTCATTGTGTTTGTCCTTCTAATGGTCGAAGTACTCATCCAATCAACCCCTAACTCGTCCCAAGATGTGATGCACCAAAATCTTCTCTACCTCCAACTCTAGCTTATCTACAACCATGGATGGTGCTCTGGATGACTCAACTCGACTTGGGTTATCCGGGTACCTTTGGCATGACTTCAATTGGCTAACATGGAAGACGGGATGAATGTGTCGAATGTGGAATGGTAACTCCAATCTATAGGTGACATTTCCAATATACTCAAGTACTTTGAATAGTCCCTCATATCTCTACATGAGACATAGAGCCATCCCTTTCAGTGGTGGGAATTGATCTCTGCTTAGCTTGAGTAAGACCAACTCTCCTACTTCAAATTCTACATCACGCCTGTTGTGATCTTCCCACTTCTTCATTATGTCTATTACATTAGTCAAGTGTGTGTGAGCTATCTCCAACCAATCCTTCCAACTCTTCATGAAACCCACGGCTGATGGTTTCGTCCCATAATAGCATTGTGTGACAAAATGAGGAGTTGTTGGTTCTTTTCCATTTGTCAACTCAAATGGATTGTAACCCATCGATGAACTCTTCTACATGTTGTAGTTGAATTGGGAGGCATCCAACAAGTCCGACCAATTCATCTGATTTTCCTGTATATAGTGCCACAAGTAATCCTCCATAAGTGCATTGATTCATTCGGTTTGCCCGTATGTCTATGGATGGTAGGCATAAATATTCAACAACTTCATCCCCACAAGCTTGAATAGTGTTTTCCAAAACTTAATTGTGAACCTTGCATCCCTGTCTGACACAATGTTCAATGGAAGACCCCAATACTTCACTATGTGCTTGAAAAACAACTTCACAACTTCTTCAGTGTTGCAAGGCATCTTTGTCACAACAAAGATAACATACTTGAAGTATCGATCAAGAATGACCAAAATCCCATTGTATCCTGCACCACCAAATGCTATGTGATGAATTCCATCGAGAAACGCGTCCACGGTCTCTTTGGAATCAGTAAAGGTTGCAATAACACTCCTCTCATTCTTGTGTATGTCTTATCTTACTGACATATAAGGCAAGTGTAAACGTACTCCTCCACATTCTGCTTCATCCGCTCCGAAAAGTATCTTTTCTCCAACAATGCCATCATTCTCCACTGTCCTGGGTGACCATCATAGGGCGAGTTGTGAAATTACTTCACGAGTTCTCTCCTAAGATTGGATGACTTAGGGACATAGATTCACTCCCCAAAGTACAATAGTCCATCGTGTAGCCAAAAATTCTATGTTTTATCCTCCTCCACCGGCTTCATGATGTTCTTCACTATGTGATCATGCTCTAACCCTTCCTTGATATGTTATTTCAACTCTTCCAAGACATGAATCTGAATTCCCCTTGATTTAGACAACTCAGATTCCTCCTCTAGGATAGAAAGTTGTGCCTTTCTTCTCAAGGCATCCACGACAACGTTTATCCTACCCAACTTATACTCAATGGTCATATCAAATTATGTGAGGAAGTCCTGCCACCTTAGTTACTTGGATGACATCTTCAGCTACGTCATGAAGTAACTTATCACAACATTGTCTATCTTCACGAAAAATGACTTTCTGAACAAGTAGTGTCTCCAAGTCTGCAAACAATGTACCACTGCAATCATCTCCTTCTCATGAATGAGGTATCTTAGTTTGCGATCTTCGAGCTTTCTACTCTCAAAGGAAAATGAATTTCCCTCCTGCATTAAAACTCCTCCAATGGAAAAGTTTGATGCTTTCGTATGCACTTCAACCGATTGATCAAAGTCTGGTAGCTTCAACACCGGGGCAATAACAATTCTACGTTTTAGCTCTCCAAACATAGACTTTCTCCTCTCTATGCAATTCCATGCCTTCTCCTTTTTAAACAAGCCAATTAGAGGTGAAACAATCTTGGAGTATCCTTCTATGAACTTGCGATAGTAGTTGTCTAGTCCAAGGAATACTCTCATTTCATGAACTATCTATGTCTCTTCCCAATATTTGATTTCCTTCACCTTCGTAGGGTCCATGCGAATGCATCCTTGGCCAATCCTATTCCCCAAGAATAGTATCTTTGTCTTCCAAAAAACACACTCGGACTTCTTCAAGAATAGTTGGTTCTGTCACATTGTCTCAAAGACATGTGCCAAATGATTCTTGTGCTCCTCCATACTTTTTCTATACACTACGATGTTATCCAAAAACACCACAACGAACTTGTCCAAAAATGGTCACAACATGTTATTCATTAATGTGAAAAAGGTTGTAGGGGCATTGCACAACCCAAAAGGAATCACTAGGAACTCATTGCTCCCATACCTTGTAATGGCATGTAATTAAATCATTTGTGTGCCAAAATAGATCCAAAGCTAAGAAATACAAAGGATAATGTGTGCCAACTCTTCATCATTTTTTGTGCTTTTGGCAGCTTGTCTTCCTTTTCCAACTTTGTATTTTAATGTGTGTAGTCATTGGATAATGATTACCTTGTGTCTACTGCAAAAACCTCTCACAACACTTTATTATTCTATATTCTTCTTCCTGGAAATATTTTGTCGCCCTCTTGGCTCTTAGTGTGTCTTGAAAATTGGGAGACAATCTTTGAGAATCAGAGGCACCTCCTATGTTTCCATGTTTGTATTGTTCTCTTCAGGTAAGTGATGATACAAACCCATCAACTCTCCCTCTTCCTCCTTACATTAGTTGGCTTTTTATATCATAATGCAAGCCCAATATTCCATGGTTTTTTATTTCCATATATGCCTAAATACCCTATGCTTCTCCTCCTTCATGTATTCCTACCTTGTACATATCCTAAAAGATATGAGGGAGGTAATGATATTCCTAGGATGATCAATCATGTGGATATCAACTTATTGGTGCATACAATCATCTTGTGGGTTGGTCTTCTCTAAATCAAGTTCTAGAATAATTAAACAAGTCATGATACCCCTTCATTTCTTGTTTTGCAATCTTTAAGAAAGTGTGTTAAATGACTACTTGTTGGGATATTTTCCCCCTCCCATCTACATGATATGCCAACCTCTTTCTGTTATCGACCACCATGTGGTAGCCATGAATGGAAATGGGTGGTGGTATGTGTAGGTCACATCATCTCTTGAGCACCCCATATGGGTGGTTGATATCATCTCAATTGAATACGAGACAATGTCACTTGAGATTACTATCTTTCATGGCTTCACAATCATGATCCATGTCAAAGTGATTCCAACCAATCCCTTTAATTTCTAGTTTCTTTGCTAGTTTTTCGATCATCCTCTTTACATGGAAGTGTTGGATTGAAATTTGATAGGCAATCATTTCTATGTCTATGTATATACACTAGTTTGTGATTTCTTTTTTTGATAGAACTTCATGGAGGAGGTGTTTGATTTCCTTTGTGAGGATTTGTGAGTCTCCCTCCATATTTAGGTTGATATGGTTGTGACATATTTAGGTTGATATGGTTGTGATTTGTTGCTAATTAGTGTCCCTTTTCCAAAGCCTCTTGATACATGTCAAGTTAATCTATTGAAATATAATTAAAATCAATGATAACAATATAGATGTTAGAATCCTAACAATATCAATATTTGTTAACAATTACAATTTTATGGATGTCACAAAATTAATTAATAAAAATTATATTGGTATTATGTGATAAAACATTAAATGTTTGCATTTCATTTTTTTAATATTTATTGGAAAATCAAGCATGGAAAACTATAATACACAATAAAAAACAATGCACATAAAAAAGTGTAAAAAATCATGTAGTAATTGATAACATGGTTATAAATATTTGTAAAATCATTAACTTGTTCTTTATTTTTTGCAGGTTACTACAAACCATCAAGTGAACTTTCAACAGCTATATCCAAATCAAAATTAAATTACAAATTTCAAACACTACAAATTGCTACTAAAAATTTCAACCCCACAAACAAAATTGGTCAAGGCGGTTTTGGTTCGGTCTATAAGGTGATTTCCACATTCATTTGTACTATTGATTTTTTAAATACATTGATAAATTTGCATCATCATTGAACCATACATATTGGATATGTTGGTAGGGAGTTACAACAGATGGTAGGGAGATTGCTGTAAAGAGATTATTTACCMATAGAGGAGAGAGTGCGAATGAGTTCTTCAATGAAGTGAATTTGATAAGTCGTGTTCAACATAAAAACCTCATCAAACTTCTTGGGTGTAGTGTGGATGGSCCAGAAAAACTATTGGTCTATGAATACCTACCCAACAAGAGCCTTGATCGTTTTTTATTYGGTAATTTTTCTTATCTCTATAAGTTGATTTTCATTACCACTAGTCTTAMAATGTCAAGAMTTATTGTTGTTTTGAGTTATATTTAAGTTATTTGAGATTGAATTATACTTTGCAACAGATGAAAACATGGGAAACGTGCTGGATTGGAAAAGGAGGTTTGATATTATATTAGGAATTGCCAGTGGGCTAGGTTATCTCCACCAAGAATCAGACATTCGCATCATCCATCGGGACATAAAAGCTAGCAATATTCTACTAGACCACCATTTCAAGCCTAAAATTGCAGATTTTGGGTTGGTTAGATACTTTGATGAAGATCAAACTCATCTTAGCACGGGAATAGTTGGAACTCGGTGAGAATAAATTTAAAAATAATAAAAAGCATTATTATCAAAAAATGTGGCTAATACTTTTTTTGGTTTTCATAGAGGTTACATGTCTCCAGAATATCTTGTTCATGGCCATCTAACAGAAAAGGTCGATGTTTATGCTTTTGGGGTGCTAGTCTTGGAGATTATTAGTGGAAGAAGGAATAAAACCCCTATGGATTCCAATGACATACCATCTCTCTTAACAATGGTAATGGTCTCATCATATACACAATCTTTTTTCTTCTTAAAATGAAATTGTAATAATATTCAAAGCTATAACATATGTATGGTGCAGGTTTGGAACTATCATCTATTGGGCACTACTTCGAACATAATTGATCCCAACATCCAAGAAAACTACCAAGAGGTATTGCAAGTTGTTCACATAGCTCTCCTTTGCACACAAGCATCTGCAACACTACGTCCTTCCATGTCTGAAGTTATCATGTTCCTCACTAGCAAAGACCCAAATCTTCAAGAAGCTAGTGAACCCCCATTTATAGATGTCATCCATTTACGATCAAATATAAATACTAGTGTTTCATCAAGCCATTCAAATTCAAAAACTAGTATTTCATTAAACCATTCACATTCAAATACTAGAACAAATATTTCACCTACATTAAAAACACATAATGTAGTATCGAATATTGCTTCTTCTTTGGCCATTCAAATGTCATTAAACACCATTTCAACAAACTCTTTTGGTCCAAGATGACAACAATAAAATGTTTCAAAGTGAAGAAATCAACCAATCACACATGATGGTGGATTGCTATTATATTTTAATGGTACCATGGACACATATTAACCTTCTTTAGTGAGAGGGTGTCAATTCTCCATTTAACTTTGAGATTGGAAATAATATAATGGTAGCATATATACAATTCTTGTATTAGAATGGATGGAATAAAAGTGCCATGTATTTGACATGCACTTCTTGTATTAGAATGGATTGAATAAAAGGGCCATGTATTTGTAGGGATCTAATATATTAAACCTAGAACCACTGGTATGTGAATTTATGGATCTAATATATATGTTAGAGTGTTATGTGCATTGATGGATTTAATATATATGTTAGAGTGTTATGTGCATTGATGGATTTAATATATGTCAGAGTGTTATGTGCTATCTATTGATTTAATATATTATTAAAGTATTATATGAAATATATGTATTTAATAATTTGAATTACAATAAATGAAATACTAATCTTGAATTATTAATTCAAGAGGAGCATATCCTCTTATTATTCCTGCCGACAGATATGGTATATAGCATTCGGTTCACAGTTGACTATCTATTAGTTTTTTTGTTTGTTAGTTGACTAAAAAATTTTGCAACTTTTACATAATTTCAGTTTCACATAATTTTTATATATATATTAAATATATATATCACTGGTTATGATTTAATTAAACTCGTATTGCGGAGCCGTCGGCGGCGGCCTCCTAAGAATTTAGAAAGTTTTTCATGCCATATATTTATTCACCTTCCCTTGTAATTGTAATGGCATTTGGTACCATTTTTGAAAGACATCATTGAAATCCCCTGACATAAAATTAAATAATTCACATCAAATTAATTACAATTTTCTTGCGCTGGCACTTGGCACGTCTCGGAAAATGAATTAAAATTGGCACCGTCTTGTCTTCTAACACTCACATAGAAGTAAAATATTGCGCTGACATTTGGCACCATCTTTGAAAGCCAGCGTCTCAGCATCGCCATGACACTACCTTTCTTCCCCTTCTTGCTCGCCAAAGCCAAGCATTGCATTTCGAGGAGGATAGAAAAATGGTAAGTGTGGAGCCTCGATATCCTGGTCGCAATCAAAGGTGATGGCTTTAGAGTTGGGAGGCTGGAATGGCGGTCTCTTCGCATAACATCACCCATCCGCTTGAATGAACTAAAAAACTAGCTATGCTGCCACCCATCCGCCTCTGCCTCTATATCTGCACCTGCCTTTCCCACTGCTCTATACACCCTTGCTTCTGTTGGATCTGCCTTTGTCGGGTATAAATCTCTTATTTATAGAGGTCTTTCGAACTTAAATGGATGCTTAGCCAGGTAGTCCTGGTCCTGGTAAATGAGCAGTCTTGCGATCTGCTCTGTTGCTGGTTCTTTAAATGGAATTGGCCCCGAGTGGTATAGCTATCGGTGTCTCTATAGCGGTTATTGTGTCACCTATTGACTGGGAGGAAATTAAGTTTATCAATATATGCAAGTAATTTAGAGTTAGATACAAGTAATCAATCAATGATGCAAGTAATTTAGAGTTAGATACAAGTAATCAATGATATTATAGAATCATTCTACATGTTATAATTTTATAATTACTATTTGTAGATTCTGGTGATTTATTCTGATTCAACATTCTTTTAAACTATTTCCATTTTGGTGTTGAGTTTTGGCATACCTGTGCTGAGTTTATGAATAATAGTTTAAAATAGTTTGATTATCAAATTCGTTATGTTATTGTAGAAATTTGAGTTGAGTTCATTAACTATAGTTTAAAATATCTTGATTATCAAAATTTTAAATTATGTTTAAAATATCTTGATTATCAAAATTTTAAATTATGTGATTATGAAATTTTGTTTGAAATGATATGATATTTTTAAAAAATTTAATAAAAAAAACAGCCCCACTGATGTTGCAGGGCATTTCATATTAACACTCTTACTACATGTCCCTTTTAACTAGCTTTATCTTTGTTGATAGAAAGTAGCAAGCTAAACCAAAACTTTTGGAGCTTTCTTTAAACAGAAAAATAAAACTTTTTTTTAACGTATTTTTTTTAACATAAGAGATCCACTAAAGATCATATTACAGATTAGTTAAATAAGTAATGGATCATTTAAAATTGTACAAGTTCGTCAAATCTATAAATAAGATAAGTCTAATCTTACTTAGGGGAATGGGGGAATTTATTTTCAGTGGCTTATCTCCACCGGTAATTTTATTGTACATACCTTGACAGGAAAGACATTTATCTCGGATAAATAATGTATATGATGTCATGACTCTTAGTGTTGTGATTCACTTTTACACATTAGTTTTTTTACTTTTCCTAAGTAAAGTAATATATAAGATATATATGAGTTATTAATTTTTCACTGGAGAAGGGTGATATATTTTTATTTTATTTAAACACATTATTCTTAAAATAAGTAAAATAATATATAAGATATATATGAGTTATTAATTTTTCATTGGAGAAGGGTGATATATTTTTATCTTATTTAAACACATTATCTTTAAATAAGGATAACCTATTATAAAACTTATAAAATCCTAAAAAAAACTTTTGAATTGAATTTTATATTTATATGAAATATATATTGCCTAATAAAATTCAAAGAAATGAACTTTATATAATTTCAATTAATAAAATTGAAACAAACTCACAAGAAGGAGGATAAAAAATATTATATTAAGGCATAATATAAGGATCTCTATAACTTAGTAATTTGCATTTTCTATACTATAAAAAAATTACACTTATCTATTTTAAATTGAACTTTATATAGTAATTTGCATTTTTCTATACTATAAAAAAATCACACTTATTTATTTTGAATTGAACTTTATATATTATTCAATAAAATTAAAAATAAACTAACTTTGTATATTGTCAATAAAATTGAAACAAACTAACAAGGAGAAATTAAAAACATTACATTAAAGCATAATATAAAAATCTTTATAACTTAGTAATTTGCATTTTATATACAATATAAAAATTCATTTATTTATGAATAATCCAAATACTTAATTATAACATAATATAAAAACCTTTGTAATTTAATAATTTACATTTTCTATACTATATAAAAAATCACATTTATTTATTTATGAATAATCAAAAAAACTTAAAACATTTTACTAAAACAATGAATACACTTACTATATATAAAATATAAGAAATCAATTAATGTGTAAATCATTATTCAACTAAACACACGAGGACGCAATATAAAAAAACTACTATATATATTAATTTTCAATATATAATAAACATATCAAACAAAAAAAAATAAAAGAATCGATATTTAATGTGCCATAAAAAAAATATAGGAATCAATATTTAATGTGTTGAATAATTATTCAACTAAATACACGAGAATACAAATATAAAAAAAACATTATACATTAATTTTCAATTTATAATAAACATATCAAACAAATACAAATATAAAAAAATATTATGCATTAATTTTCAATCTATAATAAACATATCAAACATCAAAAAAATACTATATGTACATTAATTTTCAATCTATAGCGAACATGGACTTCAATTGCGGCAGGTATTACCGCCATACAATTTTTTTTTCTTTTTTAATGTCAAACGATTTATATATATATTTATTTATTTATACTTTGTCTAGAAATACCCTAGTTCTACTTGAATTAGTGACCAATCACAAATATGACTAGAATCATGGATATATTTATTTAACATGTAATTATAAGGTCGACATAGAATTTATTGGGAAACTCTTATAGCTACATATTCAAATCCGAAGTCTCTAGTGTACTCATTCTATAATGGTCTATGAAATTTGTAACATAAAGTTGGAAATATTTTCTTAAGCATGTCTTCACCTACATAAGGAAGGGAAGGGAAGAGAAAGGAAAGATAAAGAACAAAGGGAGATAGGTCTAAGGGAGATAGGTCTAATGATTCCTCATACTTTATTTGATTACCTTTAATTATTAATGCATGCATAAATGCTCTTTTAAAAAAATAACCTTGTCTCAATGGTATGAGATTTAATCAATTCCAATCAAGGCGTATAGTAAAATTGTATAATGGGAAGCCAATTGAATTCCATTGTATAATTTTCCATGACCTCTCTTACTAATTTATGTATTTCTTTAAGCATATCAATAAACCAAGATGAATCTAGTTTGCTCACTTAAATCATTGTCACTTGGTTCGTATGTTACAATGTGTTTGACTCTCTTTTGGTCAACGAATAATACGAGAATCACAAAGTCTTGTGAATTCATTCCTTATTGCATTTTTTAAAGATTTAAAAAATAAGGAAACCTAACCTAAAGATTTGAATCAGATATATATTGTCTCCTCCATTAGTTGTATTACTCTTGATGATATACCCTAAAGAAAACCAAAGGGGCTCACAATTTAGTTTCACTAAAGAAATAAGGTTCATATGGATATTGGGTGATAACGGTGTTTTATGTGATGAGTGGATTTTGAATATCATAGAAATTGGTTTCATATTTTTGTTTTATCCTCGTATGATTTATAGAATAATTATTTAATTTTGATGTTCTAAGTCACTACATAACAAATGATACATTGTCTTTCCTTATGTTATGTTAGAGTAGCACATTGGGTTCATACTTCCTTTACTACATCTATGAGTTATGATATTATGTTGCAACAATGGTTTTACAATATTATTCATTGGCATACTTTTTTGGTAATACCCACTTCAGTTAGTTATAGTATGGTTGACACAATGGAGTTAGAGTTTTTAGTTATGGAGATGTCAAATCACATTATTAGTAAGTTGTAAAGACTAATACTAGATAAAGATATTAAGGAAAGAAAAATAAACCTATCGGTTTCACCTAAATAAATTAATCAAATTAGCAAATTGAACATGAATTAGATGCATAATTTACCATTTGAGAAGTAGAATTAGGGGAATCAACAATTGATTTAAAGATATCCAATGAAAATACAATTAAAATTACAATTAGTCACCTGGGAAAATTAGACTGTAGCTAGTGGCCTCCAATCCCTTCATGGGAGGGTGATTTGACCTCTTCGACTATTACATTTCTCTCTAGACTACTGAAGGTAGGAACAAGCCCTCTGTGGATGGCCATAGTGAAGGGAAGATTCTCAGTAATTAGCAAATCCACTATAGTAGGAGAAGAAAGTTACAAAAGGTTCTTGATCTCTTTAATGAATCCAACAACATAAATCTACACTATTGATAAAGATTCTTAGTTCTTAGCATATATTAGTTTACTTTTATCATATTTTTATTTTTATTATGTGCACATTATTTGTTGTGGTAATGCCACTTGATTTCCTCCTCTCATAGCTAGTTCATATTTTGTCGCCAACTAGAGATATTATTATATTTAGTTGTTACTTCTTAGGAACTTTTTTATCATTTCTCTCCAAGATTGATGTGTTTGTTTTGTTGATGTAAAATCTATATAAGCTTGTGTTTGGATAAATACAAAGGGAGTCAAATATGTTTATGCTCACTTTGGTGGGAAACTCTACTCGCAAGTGGTTTATTCCACATCATTGGTATCAGAGCACTATGATCCAACCTTCGGTTTGGGTACTTGATCCTTTTTTGTGGATTTTGTTTTCAATTGTTTATGTTCCCTTCTAATTCATAATTAATTTTAAAAGGAATTTTATTTTGAGATATTCTCATCATTTATGCCAATCATTATTGATATTTTTTATCTACAGTTCCTAGATGTGTACTATAATAGAGTGCACATACATTTAACATATGTGTGGTAGTGATTCATTAACTCATCCAACTAAACCATTTCCTATCAATATTCATGTTTTCGTAGTGTATCAATTTATTTCTATGATGCTTATGACTAACTGGTGCATGTATCTAATGGTGTGATCCATTACTTGAGAAACCTATTCTTGTAGATCTGTGTCTCGTGGAACTCATTATCAATCATGTCAATAAGATTCATATATATGCTTCTTTTAATGTTCCTCCACCATATACATCTCTAAGATATCTCTTGTTCCCATGTGGAGTTTGAGGGCATATTTGTTTTCCAATGTTATTTGCATAACATGGCACATCTAGTAGACTAGGTTTTCATGGAAAATTCATGGCTACAACATGGAATCCCAAGGAAAATGTATGCTATATGGATGACTTGGGTAACATACTAGCCAGTTCTAATGGGTTTTTCAAGAAATTTATTATTTCATTTAGTAACAATTTTATATCCTACAAGTAACAAAATTTTTATATCTACTTTGAATACATGCAACATTTATTCACAACTTTGCAATCCAACCTTTTCTACCAAATGCAATAATTCTTGAAGAATGCATATCTATAGAATAAACAAGAGAAGTATTTCCAACCATGATCTCCACTGATGCCTCTCTTAAGAATTCCCATAACCTTACTTATCCATCATGGGAAGCAGGGATAATTAAGTAAGAGGCATGTCAACATGTGACTATGTGGAGGATATAAGTGTTGATGGCATGGTAACCATATTGACATTGGTAATATATTCATTTTCAAAATACATTTCATATAATTTTTGTAGTTTAACCTTTAAAAATGTGTCTGCCTTAGTTATATGAGAAGGTATCTCATAAAAATTGCACCTTGTGTTTCATCAAAATGAGAAAGTTTTTTTTCTTCCAATGTTTTCTAAAAGATACCAACATCAAAGGGTTCTTTTGTATAAAATCATGACTAAGGTCTAGGAAAACAATATAATTTTATCTCTTATGAAATCCCTTTATTCCTTATTTCGAAAGAAATATTACTTTAAAAGGGGGATCTACATCTATTGTTGGGAGGTCCATTATATTTTTCTCTACAATCTTCCCCTGCATCCAATTCAATGCCTACATGAGCCAAGGAAACAAATGTGCTTTCCAAAAGGGTGGTAGAAATTTTCAACATAATTACCTCATTAGTTGATAAGGTTATCGATATTTCCATCAACAAGTCATCTCATGGACATGTCAAAAGTGTTTATTGAATATGCATCTTAATGAGTTGCTTACCTTGCTGGAGAAGTTGCGCTGCTTAACTTGTTGAAGGTTGTCACGAACCTGTGGCTGGAAGGGTTGGACCTTTTGAACTAGTCTGGCTACATGAGATGACTGTGTGCAGAAGGAATCCTTACAGTTGGCTTCAATCTTTTCGATTTGCTTCTGTTGGATAAAAGGTGCTTGGACTGAGGCTGTAGTGGTTGCAGTGTTCTTCTGTTCACCTTTAGAACATACTGTGAAGAAGCTGAATTTTGTAGTATGAGATACTANGGTATCTAGTAGAGATGACTCCCCAGAGTAATAATGATGCTACGGTGTCGAGATTCATAGATATCATGGAGCTTCCACATATACGGCTGGCCCAAGATAACATCACAGACATCCAGTGGGGAAACATCACATAATACCTCATCCTTGAAGGGCTATATGTCGTATGAAAATCGACACTGATGGATGACATGAAGATCTTGTCCCTGGCGAAGCCACTCGATGTTGTATGATTGCAGGTATGGTGTTGTCAACAATCCCAACTGTTTGATGACCTCTGCTGAGATGAGGTTCTTCTGGATTCTTCTATCAACAATAAAATGAAGCGAGGTCCCCTTCACCCACATCTGTGAATGAAAAATGTGTTCCCCATCTTCAGGATCTACTAGTTCTTCTGGTTGAATTGTTGCGGTCGCAACAATAGCAGTGGGGTCTACGTCAATGATATGTCTTCTACCAGTATTTTCCGAATTAGATTTTGTATCAGGGTTCAGCTCCTTGTATTTGATCTTGATCACCAATGATTGTTTTGAGTGACATTCATTAGTGTTGTACCAGGGGATTTTGTGGAAATCAAACCACTTTCTAGTGTCCTTCTTCATCTTCCTGTGACCCTTCTTTTCCTATGGCTTGGACTGGTTTTCAGGAGGTTGTTTGTTACAGACGTCTTTATCATACTTTGGTTGTTGTAGATTTGCAGACCCGAAATCCTGTTTGTTCTGGTGCCTAAATTTTTTCTCTATTTTGACAACATATTGATAGGCAACTCCCAACGATGAGATGTCCATAAAATCCATTTCAGTTTGGATGTATTTGTGTAGAGCCCCATGGTATTTCAGAACCAAATTCCACTCAGAATATTTGATACTCATCTTGGTGCACAAGGTATGGAAGGTATTGGTGAACTCAGACACTGCTTGGTGCCTCTCTTGACACAACGTTGTCCATCTAATGTACTGGTAATCATAGTTACCAACAAGGTAATATTTTTCTTTGACCACATCCATAAAAAAATCCCAAGTGGGCTCGACCCCATATATTCCAAAATCCTCTGTGGAAATTTGCTCCCAGTAAGTTTCCCACCAATGTTTAACATGGGGGAGAGCCTTAAGGATTGTGAAGGTGATATTTTTCCTATTGGAAAAATTGTGAACAAAGAAATAACCTTCTAGCATATTTAACCATTTTTCTAGGGAATCTTCATCTATCTGTCCTTCAAATACGGGAACATCAAAATTAGCTTGTACCTTGAAAGGAAAGGTGCCTCCAAAGTGGCCGCTTGATGAAGACACGTCGATTGTTATTGGAAGGAATTGAAGGATGTGGGAAAAATTCTCCATCATTTCGTCCCTCTGTCACGTGAGAGCTTGCTCAAGCAACAAATTAATAGAATCATTTTCTCTATCGTTTTTATTTTCTTCTGCCATGGAGGTTTTCTTGGGCATGTGAGAGAGATTTTCCTCAAGAGAGACAATCTCAAGACCCAACTTGATATACTCAGACCTCATTGCGAACATGCACTGAAAAAATTTATCAAGAGCAGCCTGCTCTGATACCACTGATCCAGATTATTTTCGACATGAAATGTGAGTGGAGATATAATAAAGAAATGTACAAAGATATCTCAGATATCCAATAATATAATACAAATATATCAAATATGTAACCATAAACACATAGATACAATAATACATAATTTATATTAATGAGCGAAATGTACAAAACTGTAGAAATACAGAGTGAAAGACTCGCTAGAATGGTAGCAACTTATCTCTGAGAAGAGATGTGATGACTACTCACATTCAAAAGAATACGATTGTTACAATGAGGCTCCAAAGGCCTTTTTAACATAAAGAAAGTCCAAAACACTAACCCCGAAAGATGAAAAACCAACAATTTTATGGACCCCGTTTTGGGTAGTTTGGTGTATCAACTTCCCAGGGGCATAACTTTGGCATATGATTTTCGTTTTGGGTGCATGATAGCTCGTTGGAAAGTTATAATCAAGGAGATTCATTTTCGGGGATCAATCAGAGCCTTCAAATATCATTGAGATGTACGATCATGAAAAAATGATGTTTAGGCCCTCAAAATGGCCCCAGATGTTCAAGAATCGAAAAATTGCTAAAAATAGTAAGTTTCCAAAAAACTATTTTGAGCCAGTATGAAAAGGTGGGTGGCCACCGAGATCCTCTTAGATCAATCCTCCCTCCTTAGAAAGTAAGTGTCTCCATTGTGTTGAGTTCCTTTGGGAGAGGGAAAAGCGTTTTTTGAATCTGCATCTTGAGGAGATGCTTGCCTTGTCGGAGAAGTTGTGTTGCTTAACTTGTTGAAGGTTGTCAAGAACTTGTGGCTGGAAGGGTTGGACCTTTTGAAATAGTCTGGATACATGAGATGACTATGTGCAGAAGGAATCCTTACATTTTGCTTCAATATTTTCGACCTACTTCTGTTGGACAGAAGGTGCTTGGACTAAGGTTGCAGTGGTTGTGGTGTTATTATGTTCACCTTTTGAGCATACTATGAAGAAGCTGAATTTTGTAGTATGAGCTAGTACATTGAGACACTATTTATGTGGGAAAATAGTCGGAACTACCTCTGGTATCTTGTAGAGATGACCCCCCAGAGTAATAATGACACTACGAGGTCGAGACTCATAGATAAAATAGTGGTTCCACATATACGACTGACCCAAGAAAACATCACAGACATCCAATGGGGAAACAACAAATAATACCTCATCCTTGAAGGGCTAGATGATTTATGAAAATCGACACTACTGGCCGACACGAAGATCTCGTCCCTGGAGAAAGAAATCGATGTTGTATGGTTGCAGGTGTGGTGTTGTTGAAAATCCCAAATGTTTGATGACCTATGCTAAGATGAGGTTCTTCTGGCTTGCGCTATCAACAATAAAATGCAGCGGGGTCCCCTTCACCCACATTTGTGAATGAAAAAGGCACTACCCCTCTTGAGGATGTATTGGTTCTTCTGGTTGAATTGTTGTGGTCGCGACAATAGTAGTGGGGTCTACATCAATGATTTGTCTTCTACCAGTGTTTTTT
>JASDQU011400357.1:13165-30209 GCA_032191745.1 Picea mariana | reverse complement strand
TCAAAGAGTTACAATGAATGTGAACTTTGGTAATATTTCCATTCAAAATTTTTGTGTGACTCCATCTAAATCTGCTATTGTGGATGATTTATCAACCTAGTAGATGTAGGAATATATTCCTTGTTCTGAAGTTTGGACTGATTAAACCAAATCTCCTCATCCCTATCCAAGGCATTTGCATCGAATCTAATTCTATTGCTGAGGAATTTTGAAAGGAGTCCTTTCTCTTTGGTAGTGATCACAACTTGCTTGTCCAATAATTGATTAAATACCACATTATTATTTGCCAACCAAATATTCCAACATATGTATTTTGGGAGTGCATTCCACACTCTTTTTAACACATTTTTGTTTTTGAGGGATCCTTGATAGCCTTTACTCTAGAGTGTGAACATCTATTTCCATGAGGAGGGTCAAATGACATGATGGCTTATTCTGACAAAGGTGAGGGGCCATATTTTTCTTGAGAAGCCACACTCAAAGTATAAATGATGGATTGTTTGTTTGGCTGAGAAGCATAAGTCACACCAGGAGGGACCCTGAATTCCCCTTTTTTTCAAATTATTAAAAGTTAAAATTTTTCCATGTATCATGATCTAGCATAAAATGTTGATCTTTGGGAGCCCATCGTTGTGCCAAATTTTATTCCATATTAGGGATTTATAAGGAAGGGGGAGGGAGGAAATTTATGATAGATACCCACAATTTAATATATAAATTGAATCACCCCAACCTTTGCAATCCTTGACATGAAGATCCTAGGGGGATCACCCACTAAGACATTGAATGAGAACATGAACCAAGTGGTATAATGGTTCATGGGAATCTTGTATGTTGTAGCTCAACCATTTACAAGAGCTCTTTTCCCATATTTTTTTTTTGTTTGTTAATTTGTGCGGGACCTGTTGGCTACGTGATTAACCTGTGGCTTGAGAAACCGCGACTCAGAGGCATCTAAGCTGTCAAAATCACCCGGGGATTGCACCCGTCCTGAGCCACACCAACCCTTAACATGGTTGGATTTTTTGTCCCCGCAGGTTTCGAACCGGTGACTTTAACAACACAGAGTGGCTTAACAACACACTCTGTCACCGACTGTCCTACACCTCGGGGACAAGCTCTTTTCCCATATTAATATGTCATACAAAGATTATAAATTTTCTTAATCCATCCATCATTTTAACGAGATCAAAACTTCATTGTTTGATAAAGCCCATTTTCCCAATATGTTTTCCTCCCATATAGATGTATTTTCCATTCCCTAGAATCCATTAAAGTTTGGAATGTATTAAAGGAACAATAGATTTTAGAAGCTTCTAGATATGTGAGCCTCTTTGGGTTGTTGTAAATATTACACACTCACCAAGTATTTATTTTCCTAAGGTTGATAGTCCAATGTTGAGAACACTTCCTTAGATGAGAATATTCTCTCTAGAGAATATTCCTCTACAAAATAAGGCACTCCTCTTTAGTTCATAGTCAATTACACTTTGTTACACTCATTTAGACTAATGGAAGTCACTCATGCATGGCAACCTCAATTTGATCACCAACAATTGCATGTGTTTCTCTCACTTCCACACGTGTGACTTAGTTAACTGATGATTGCATGGATCAATTAACTAGGACTAGGTGGCATATTACTTCAGTTTCTATCAGTGAGTGTCTAGATCTCTCTAGATCACTACTATGGCGACTTCACTTAGCTATGTAGAGTATATCATGTGTATTTTAACATTTTACTCATTAGTGAATACAATTATTGATTCTTTTCTCTCATCTCTTATCTCCTTCTCTCAATTTGCAAGCTTTGTAGGAGTCGTTGTTAGCTAGATTCTATGTGCATGTTTCACCACAATTCTACATGATATTAGAGCGACAGGTATTGAGTTAGAAACTCGTCCGACACACACTAGGGGGAGATTGTTGGACATTGGGTTCATTGATTTCCGCAAGTTTCACGACATGGGTTAACCCCCTCTTGTGGATCCTAACTTTGGTAATTGTGACAGATACTAACACCTATGGGTGTTGGTTTAACGATAATCGTAGTCCAACAACTCTCTCCTTGAGAACCTCCTTGCGAACTAGACTGGGGATTTGGTTCTACATCCTTTAGACATGAAGCTTGTAAGATGCAAATGGGTTTATAGGACCAAGAAGGAAACAGACGGTCATGTGAGTAGGTATAAGGAAAAACTTGTTTCCAAAGGCTTTCAAAAGATTCATGGGATAGACTATGATGAGAGCTTTACTCTCATAGAAAATATGGACTCCATTCGACTGGCCCTTTCCATTACGACACCCATGGGGTGGTAATTTCACCAGATGGACGTGAAGAATGATTTTCTTCACGGGGATATCTCAGAGGATATTTACATGGAACACCTACAGGGATTCGTTCATAACTCATCCTTAGTGTGTCGAATGAAAAATTTCTTCTATGGCCTCAAGTAGGTGTTTAGAGCATGGTATGCGAAGATGGATTCCTACTTTCTTTCTCAACATTTTTTCAGATGCAAATCAGATTTGAATGTCTACATATTGAGAAATTCAGACTCCTTATTGATCTTAGTTCTTTATGTTGATGACCTCCTAATCATAGGAAGTTTGGCCTCAGTAATTGTTAAGGTAAAAGACATTCTGCACGATAGGTTTTCTATGACAAACATAGGTCCAATGCACTATTTCCTTGGTCTCGAGATCAGTCAGGATGCTTCGGGAATCAAGATATCTCAGACTAAGTATGCTCATGATCTCTTGGTTAGATTCCACATGATCAATTGTAAGTCGACAACCACACTCTTTTTGTTTGGGGTACATCTTGAGGATGGTGGGGATACACTAGTGGTGGACACCGCCTTGTATCGAAAATTTATGGGGATCCTTCTATATCTCACCCACACCCGACTGTATCTCTCATATGTAGTAGGGGAAGTTTCTAGGTACATGCAGGAGCCGCATGAGCTACACTGGAAGGATTCCAAGAGCATCCTTAGATATGTTCAGGGTATGAAATCCACTATTCAACATGTTGTGCATTGGATCTCATGGGCTTCATCGATTTTGATTGGGTTGGCGATAACATAGATCACAAGTCCATATCTGGGTATGTTCTTAGTTTGGGTTCCGGTCCCATATGTTGGTCGAGCAAAAATCAGTTAGCTATTTCTCTATCGTTAGTAGAGTCCGAGTACAGAGGAGCAGTCAACATCACTATTAATTCACGTTGGCTTCAGAACTTCCTCATCGAGTTTGGCATCCAGTTTCATTGTTTTATTTTCATTTGGTGTGACAATCAGAGTACTCTCAAGTTTTTCAAAGACCCAGTTCAACGAAAACATAAAAAACACATCGAGATCCATATGAATTATATCAAAGAGTCGGTACATGATAGAATCATCGATTTGCAGTATTGTCCATCTGTTGAACATACTGTAGACATGTTCACCAATACATTTACTGAGCAAAACTTCCACTTCCCGTGGGATCATCTTGGACTGAAGGACATGGTTTCTTAGCAACTACTTTTGTTCCTTCTTCATTTTTTGCATTGTACTTTGAGGGGGGGGAGGGGTCGCATGAGGTTTTCCCTCTTTCCTCTATTTTTTCAGTGTTTCATTCTTAGATTCATTGTACAATGGGTACCAAACATGGCCTTGGTTGTTGGGACCCATTCATCATGTATACCATAGTAATGTTCAGGGGGGGTTTCAAAGATATTACACTCACATAGTATTTACTTTCCTAAGGTTGATAGTCCAATGTTGAGAACACTTACTTAGATGAGAATATTCTCTCTAGAGAATATTCACCTACAAAATAGGGCACTCCTCTTTAGTTTAGATTCAGTTACACTCGGTTAGACTAGTGGAATTCACTCATGCATGGAAACCTCGATTTTATCACTAGTAGTTGCATGTGTTTCTCTCACCTCCACATGTGTGACTCAGTTAACTAATGATTGCATGGGTCAATTAACTAGGACTAGGTGGAAGATTACTTCAGTTTTTGTCATTAAGTGTTTAGATGTCTCTAGATCACTACTATGGCGACTTCACTTAGCCATGTAGAGTATATCATGTGTAGTTTTCCATTTTACTCATTAGTGAATATAATTCTTGATTCTTTTCTCTCATCTCTTCTCTTCTTCTCTCAATTTGCAAGCTTTGTATGAATTTTTGCTAGCTAGATTCTATGTGCAGGTTTCACCACAATTTTACATGGGTGTCCTCTATATATTCTAAGCATCTTTTACCGATTCCCATATAATATGTCTCCCACAAAATATTTTTCCACTAATCCAATCTACTTATGATCAGTCTGTGACTAAAGCTTGGATCCCATTGCTATATTCATAAAAGGTGGGTCTTTAATCCCCAATCCCCCTATGTCTTTAGGAAATTTGACCACCTTCCAGTTAGTTAGATGAAMTTTCTTAGTGTTGGATTTGTTTCCCTGCCACAAGAACTTTCTTATTTCTTATCCAATTTGGTGCATAATGTTGAATGGATCCAACATAGTAGAACATTGAAATATAGGGAGAGTCGAGAGAACTTATTTTATCAAAACTAATCTTCCCACGGGGTTTAACCATTGAGGACCCCATTGTTTGAATTTTTTTTTAATATTTTCAATGATGTTTGACCAAGATCGAAAAGAGAGGTTACTAAGAGAAATGGAAATTCCCAAATACTTGAAGGAAGACCAATTTTCGGTGAAAGGAACTTGTAAAATTCTGGAAATAAAATGCATAACCTATGATTGACGTTCTATCCTAATATCTGGAAATTATGGTGATTGATTTTCCCTCCTGACACAATTGTGAAGGCCTCTATCACTTGGTTGAATCTAGACACAATTATGGTTGAAGCACCTCCAAGGAGGGTGTCATATGCACATTGGGAGTGGTTCAAGCTCTTAGCTCCCTCGACTATTTTGATGTCAGGAAGGTTCCCAACATTTATTTATGCCTCCAATTTCCTACTGAGAGGATCAACCATGATAATATATAAAAGGGGATACAAAGGGCAACCTTTCCTCAAACCAACGTGTCCTTGGAAGAAGGAGATGGGCCTCCCATTCAACACGGGATCTATCCAAGGAGTGCTAATGCAGGAATATATCCATTGGATGAATAGATGGTTGAATCCAAACTTATACATCACTTCAAAAAAGAAAGAGTTCCTTACACAATCAAAGGCATTTTCCATGTACAACCTTATGATCACAACCTTCTCTCTATGCTCCTTGTTGGAATGTATGGCCTCTTGAACTAGCATTATGTTCTCAACAATTTTCCTATTTTGCATAAACCCTGCTTGATTTTATGAGATAAGCTTAGGCATTATTTTATTGATCTTGGTAGCTATAATCTTTGTCATTATTTTATAAGAAGAAATGAAAAGAGAGAAAGTCCAAAACCAAGAGAAGGAAGATGGATTAGCTTCTTTCAAAATTAATGCCAAGAAAGAAGAGTTGGTGCTACCACCTAGTTTGCTATACTTATGTGTGTAATATTGCATCGTTAGTCGTGACAAGGATACAAAAGGATCTATAAAAAAACCCATCGTTCATGTGTGCTTTTTCCATTTCTAAACTCCATATGGAATTTAATATCTTCTCTTCCTCGATTTGCTCTAACAATTATAAATTCTCTTCCACTGTGACAACCAAATGAATATTATCTAGCATAGTCATCGTAGCTTCATGAGTTGCTCCTTCCTATTCTGTGAAGAGGGATCCAAATTGAACCTAGGTCATTGTCTTTAGCTCTTGAAACTCAAATATCTTAGTGTCATCTTCCAATATAATCTCACTAACATTGTTTTTTTATAACTCTGGCCTTGGATTGCTTATGGAAAAAAGTACTTATCCCTTGACTTGAGCCATAAGCTTATGGATTTAAGCCTCCAGGTTTTATCTTTAGATGAAATGTCTTTTTTAATATTTTGATGAATTTTTGTCTATGTTTCCTAGAGTTTAAAGCTGATGTCTTCATGCTCCATTTTGGTTTATATTTCTTCTAGTTGAGATCTGTATAAATAGTTTTTAGCTGAAGGAGAAGAGTAATATGTTTTCAGCCATCCTTTCAAAGTTTGTTTGACTAATTTAAATTTCTTATCCCATGTATAAACATGGGTACCTGGAACCCAAATTCTCCAAGTTGCATTTATTATGTCCACAACTTCTTGATCTTGCAACCATAATGAATTGTAGCAAAATGGTAGCATACTATAGTCTAGAAGGTCTTGAAGACGTAAAATAATAGGTTTATGGTTAGAAACTATTGAAGGGATAATCCTTGATTTTATAATGTAATCTTACATAAGAATATCGTTGTGTACTAAGAATCAATCTAATCTGGATGCTATGTTCCCAAGCCCAATCCTCCAGTTGGTCCAAGTGTATTTCCCTCTAATTGACTTGATATCTATTAAACCCCACTCCACTATTGAATCCTCTATTCATTATTTTAAGGGATATCTAATGATATTTCCCCCTCTTTTCTCATTATTGGAAAGGTTTGCATTGAAATATCCAACAATAATGTTGTTAATGACATGCTCTGATTACTTCAAAGATAGCAACAATCTCCAGTAGTTTTTTTTTCCCATATAATTTACAGGCATATATAAATTGAAGACATTGATAATCTTACTAGATTGCTTGTTGATAAGTCTCGTGAGTGTCTAATTTTGAGTTTGATAGATAAAGTCTAAATGCAGATACTAATTATTCCATAGGGTGAATAATCCCCCTAAATCTCCCCTTGAGTTGACCATTCTTCCTTCACACTGTCACCATCACTATTTCCCAATCTTCATAGCTTTCAATGAATCCATTTTAGTCTCTTGTAGCAAGAGGATGGTAGGTTGTTTTGTTTTTATTATATCCCTTAAGGATACGTTTTTACTCCTACTACCAAGAACTCTATAGTTACAGGAGACACATATCATTATTTAGAAGGGGGTTTTGATCCACCACCTCTCTATGGTGTGATTTTTCTCGGGGTTTGGGTGGATTTTGACCCCCCTCCAATGGATTTATCTATTGTTGGTCGAGGAATCTAAATGTTCTTCTTCTAATATTTAGAAAAATTCATATACTCATGACAAGGTTTGGACTTAAAGGGAAGCGACTCATAATCTAAATGTTGCTTTTTCATCTTCATACAATTTTCATCTTGGCAGTTTTTTTTTAGCTTTTTGGGTCCTAAACTTTTGGGGTCATTTTGAGGCCCTAAACAACGTTTTTCGGGCTCGCCATAGTCACACTATAAACATATTCAATTTGTAAGGGAAAAATGTTTATTCCTCGGATAGACCTTTCCAATGGGCTAACGTGTGCCTAAAATGGAGATCGTATGCAAACGTTATGACCCTGGGAAGTTGATGTGACAACTTACCCCATCGGGGCCCATATGAATTTTAGCGCTTCATCTCCTAGGGTTAGGTTTTTGGATGTCTAGGGTTTATGATTTTTTCTATATGCTAAAAAGGCATGGAGGCCTCATTGTAATGTGTAACACCCATGTTTCCCCCAGCTTGTAATTAATCATAAAATAGGATTACCATGCTAAGGCATGTGGACAGTGTGTTGAGCACTCAACACACCCTAAAAAAGCCTATGTCAAATTTTACTTTTTGGGTACCACTTGATCTTTTGCACTATCTGATTCTACTTTAGTATGAAAAATGTTGCCTTTTATTATCTTAAAATACTAACTTTTAATTAAAAGAATCGACAGCCAAATATTTTCCCCGATGCGCTTAAGAAATTCGGCATCAGAAAAGATTAAGCATGAAAGGAAATCGCTCAAGAGAACCAACTAGCTAACCACCGATCTTCGTCGACGTCGGCATGCGATATTTTTTATTTCGCGATGAGATTCACTAAGGATATCGCTGATGATTGATCCCTTCGGCATCGAAAAAACGTTGAAGGAGTAAGCGTTATGAAGGAAGAAAATAATCATCGATATCCGATCCCTAAAACTCTCGGCAACAATGAGTTTTTTGAGAAAGTGGGTCCGTAGAAAGGGCGTGACAGGTTTATTTACCCCTTCGACCACCAACCCTGATATTTTTCAGCATCGACAGTCCTAGGTTTATTTTGACACATGCATCTTGTTGACAAACCCTGAATCCGATTGGGATACATGATTGAGCCATCTGCCCCCACCTATCACGTGTCTTTGCCAAAGCGGTTAAACATACGATCGAGTTTTCCCTTGAGTCGTTAGCACTTCCCGAGGCCCGAGTCGCACCCCAAGTTAGTTTTTCCATGTCATCTCCGAACGACAAAATCAATCGGCGTTGGAAGTTCTAAACAAGAGGTTTCCAATGAAAAATTCACCACGCATCGCCGATCCTTGACCTGCCCACTCGGAAAACGACACGATGGGACCTTTTAACTCTAGATATGACACATTCAAAGGGCTAATTAATTCCAAAATCTTGCATTATTTGTTAATTCGTGCACGAATCAAAAGGACCGTTTGAACCTGCCGATATAACACATCACCCTCCGCGCCTCCGTCGTCAACCCACGATGAATTAAATTGTAGAGATTCGGTGGTAGATTTGTTTGAATTTCACTCATCACCCGGATTAATTGGTTGATACGACTGGTAATATCTTCCCATAAAATTATTTTGAGCCATTGTAAACAAGATTATTCTACACGCAAAGAAGTTTAGGTCAGACAGAGGAGCGAGGCAAGAAATCTGGAAGAAGTCTCCAAGATCCCATGAGTTTTAAACCACAGAGTTTAGAAAGTGTTACAGGTATGTGCTAGTCTGGATTTTGTTGTGTTTTTACCTCACATATACATTATGATCTAATATTTCTCTGTATGCCGGCCCTAAAGGATTGTTTCTTTTGCAGGAGCAATGCCTCTGAGAAAACCAACCACCAGGAAATATCCAAGAGCATCGAAGCTAAAGGAACCAGAGGTGGGAGAAGGTTCTTCCCCAGTGGTCACGAAACAATTGGAATTCGCTCCAAAGCCGGTGCCCATCATCAAGACATCCACAAAGAAGGTTTCCATTCATCCCCCAGCCTTCCGAGACGAGGAAAGAATAGGGACCAAGACAGTACTCCTGCACTAGGGATAACTTTTCCAGAAGATCAAGCGGGAAGAATTCCCTGAATATACCCTGCACAACGATCCCGATACAAGAAAACTCGATGATGAAGTCCTCCTGAATGTCTGAAAGGCGTATCTGCACATGGTAGCGAGAAGAACTCCAGTATTCCCCTGCATAAAACTCCTAAAGTGGCTTATCGATCAAACTGACACACAAGAGATGTTTGATTAATGATGATAATGGTGAGTGTGTTGTGGTTTTCCTTCCAATGGAGGTTCATGATTACTACAAGCTCAGAAAGCTGGAGGAGCGGCTGACCACCAATTTTGTTGTGAGCTTCTATGAGAAACATGACACCAACAAGGTGATGGCTTTGTGGTGGAGAGAGGATAAAAAGTTCACCAATCAGAATTCCGGTTGGTACTCGACAACCAACTTAAGGGAATCATATATATATCTAATAGTCCTTCTCTGCCGGTTGCATGGGTAGAAATATTGCTCCAGGTTTTCAGAGGCTTGGATGCCTCTAGATTATACTATAGCCATTTTCGGAATAGGTTTTAACTGGGGTTCTATCATCTCCAAACAACTGAGCACTTGCATACGACAGGCTTATACACCGAAAGAAGGAGAAAACCCGTCCTTCTACATGGATTCTTATTTATTGGACGCCATCTGTGCCAGAAATGCCTTTGCTAGAATGAACTTGAGCTGGCACGCCTCAAAAATCCTGGTCCATGTTTAGACATTTTGTGGGAGAACATGTACATGAAATCCTACTCTCTCATCTACGATCAATTTATCGCATGTATTCACTTTTTGTTTTTCAAGAAAGAGTTCCCAAGGCTGTCGAATGCGGCCAAAAAGATTATATCAAAAGTTGGCCACTGGTACCTAGATGAGAAGGATACCTACATCAGGGTTTTCAGAGCCACTGGAGCACCACACCTATTACCTATGTATGTCTCCAATCGACTATTAGTAGGGGAAATCTGTTATCAGACCATCCTGCAAGGTTACAATGCTACTCTGGTAAAAGATAAGAAGCAAGCATTCATACCTTATGGATTTCATATAGGTTTCTACATGGTAAAAGACACTGCGCAAGCCAAGCAAGAAGGGTTAATCCAATTGGATTTTTAATTCTAGACTCATATTTTTTGCAAGCACGACCCAAAGGGTCTAGTCCTGAAGAATGCATCACAAGTATCGTTCTGCTAGCTATACGCCCATGACAGGTTTGAAGATGAGATCTTCACCAAAAATGCTCAAAACTGGGATGAGGTAATGGCGAGGATGGCTGACCCTAAAGTGAACAGGTTCAAGGCCATGAGCCTATATGAGCAAGAAACAACCCTGGAACAATCGGCTCAAGGGATTCTCAGGGGCAGAGAAGAAAGGATAGCATCTAAAACAACCAAAGCAACAGAAGCCCCCTTGATAGCCCCTATGCAAGACAAATTTATCCATTTGGTACAGGATGCATAGGAAAGGGGACTGCTCATGTTAGAACAGGCACAAAAAGTGCTTGATTAGTTACAAGCTAACCCAGACCTATCAGAAACGACAGGATCACCTGCCGATAACCCAGAGAGAATCCAAGTGGGTACAGGCGGCCCCGAATTTATAGATGTTGAAGAAATTGTCGGGTTGGATGATATTGAATTCACAATGCCATCGGCTGGATCACTAGTAGGTGTGGTGACTCAACCAAGAGCAGTATGGGTACCAGTAGAAACAAGCACGTCAAACCCCTTGAGTGAGTTTATAAATATATACGACGCTGATGAGAGCTCGGAGGTATCTCTCGAGACCCCTGTGCATATCGAAGAAGAAAAGGGAACTGATAAGACATATTCTCTTGTTCCCAACATCCAAATCAAGGAGTTTCTGTAGAAATAAAAAGAAGTCGAGAGTGTCCTCGACACAAAGAGGCCCGATGTACCGGAGACCCGGGCAGACAATCTAGAGGACAAGTCAGAACCGGATGAGCCAAAGGAACGATCCTCACAAAAGGAAATCAACGTTTCAACATCCGATGAACAAGTAAGTATCGAGTCTACTCCCGGCGCCTCTATTCCACTCGATACTCAGATCCCCGACAAGCGACAGACAAAGGTCGGGCCTTCGAAGCGCAACGAGGAAGTTCAATAACCCGATCTTTAACAAATATACACCACCGAAAGTATAGGAAACACACTCACATGGGGTGATTAGCGGATTCCTGAACTTGTGGATGAGGTAGCCGGTATATATGTGATCGCCTATGATCGAAAGAGGAAGGCTATTGTCCAATGGACAACCAAGAAAAGGAGGATTACATTGGATCGCTCCATCCTTACCACTACAGAGGAAGATTTGATAAACACAGAAAACGCCAGAACATCCAAACATATAGGCATAGGGAGAGCGATCTCGGACGCCACCCTAAACAGAGAAAAAAGGGATGAAAAGGAATTGGCCGCTACCCTAAAATAACTGGAACATTTGCGCCATATGGATAAGTATTATCAGGACACCACACAGGCCGCAGTATATTTAAGGAGTGAGTTCCAGGAGGCCTATAACAAGTTCACAAACGAGCGACACTTATTTACCACAATAATATCTTAACTCCAGGAGGATACTCTCATGGAAGTTGCAACGTGCAAGGATATGGAGCGATGGTATGAAAAATCCCAACAAGTCGCAGAAAGAATCGACTACATTGGTGCAGTCCAGCAGGGTCGAGATAAAGAAGAACACAACACCCGGGTGTTGAGCGAAAAAGTCTTGAACGCATAAAAAGATCAGCCGAGTATTTGGCCAAAATGTCTTGGGAACCACATCGAGAAATTCAGGGGAAATGGTCCAAGTGCGAGAGACACTGGGTTAAGATCAATTGAGTGATGAAAGATATTGGACTGCCCAAGTTCGACACACCCGACGATTTCGTCGACTTGCGTGACATAGTCGAATCACACACCAAGCAAGATTATTCATGGGCTGAAAGACTAGCAAAGGTGACCGACATAGCGCCAGGACAGGTAGAACAATTTTTGGAACATCTGATCAACGCTTGGGCTGTGCTTCAACAGTTAAGTACTAGTCTAGTCAAATATTGGGTGCATGTGGTGGAGATCAGAGAATTTTACGCACTCCCAATGGAACATCAAATATTTCCATATGCCCAAACCTGCGAGGAGTTGTTCATCAGTTGGTTGAAGTATGAGAAAATTCGCCTTTTCAAGTGATATATCGAGTTGAATGTTAGAAAAAATGTTAGAAGAGAACGCCACATGGAGAATTTTTTTACTTATCTACACTTAGCTATTATTTTCAGTTGAATTTTATGTTATAAATAAGAGCATTGACCAATTAGTTAGAGGTCGATGGTTGCTACAAGAAAATCTCTTTTTGGTTTTGTTAAGAACTATTTCCGAGCTACCTTTAATAGAGAAGTCCTTCTGGACGAGAGACAAGTTATATTTTTATCAAATGCATGTGTGATTGGACATGGAGAAGAACTATTTCCTATCTTGTCTCATGAATGGGTGTTGTAATGAGTAAGAGCTATTGAATCTATTGTTAAGTTATCTGATGCAATGTTTTACAGTTCTTTTCTTTAATGATGAAGATGAATCGTTGTGTTATCATGTGATGAATGATTAGTGTAGGTGAATTATTTTGATTTCCATTATCTTATTGCATATGTGTTTTCTTTCTGATAATTAGTATCTGAGACAGTAATTGGATGCTCACACGATTAACGTATTAGTACTAGGCGTATGGTATAGAATTGTCGTCTGCATGCTTGAGTAGCGGGTTATCCCAAGCTCAGCCTCTTCTCCAGTATTTTAGAACCTTTTCCCGTTTTGTTGCCAAGTTGGTTTATACCGGCTTACAATCTTATATCGGTCCCACCTAAGAGAAAATACAAAAAGAGAAAGTCCAAACTGAAGGAGACACCTTCGCAAGAAAACGTAAATCCCATCAATTAATCGATTGGATCACAAGATCTAGAGAACCATTCCACCATTAAACGTTGCAGAGTCTAATTGGGCCTCGGTGGCAGGTTTGGTTCTTGCTGCTGAATTAAAGGTATTTAGGACCCATCAACAGAATTGGCACTAGAAGGAGGGCCTGAGAATGAATGGTTGAATACATATTCCACATAATATTTCAGACAACCTGTAGATTCAAAACAACCCACATGCATGGCTAGTCATTCCCAAGACAACCCACACATGTTGAGTACTCCTGAAACAAGTAACTCACCACAGCCTGAGGAAGAACAATTGTACCCTGACATACCTTACGCTCTCCCTCACGAGGAATTAAATAAATTCAGAAGAATCACAAGAGCATACACCCGACAAATCGGTGTGTTGTCCTTAGCTCTGATTCTTCCTCGAAGAAAACAAGTAAGCAGACCAGTGGTTAATACTCCAGACGAGGTTTTTTTGCACACAATAGAAGACCTAATAGATTTCAAAATCACCGAGATCAAATATCCTCTTAATTTGATCCCTGAAACGCCAGCCAACGACATGTATGAACCAAACAAATTTTCAAAAGAGGAGGAGTTTAACTCAGAATCTAAGGACATGGAGGAAAACAATGATCATAATGAAGAAAGGGGAAACCCACCACTGAAAAATCAACCCTAGTTATCCAAAGACGCTTTGGCCCTCCTAGGAGCAGTTCAAAACCTTTCTCGACATCCAGAAAAGTTACTTCCTAAGTTCGAACTAGAAACCTCGGGATTTCCTGAAGATCATATCAAGAAATTTATACTAGCAATCAAACTTATGAACATCCAACATGAAGACGTAGTTTGCAGGTTGTTCCCCTACACTTTTGAGAACTCGACCTCCACATGGTATTTCAACCTACCTATAGGATCCATAACTAGTTGGACAAAGTTTCAGAAGGAGTTTTTAGATAAATTTGCTGAAGAAATCACTACAGGAGATCTAATGGCTGAATTGTTTGCAACCACCATGAGTTCAAAAGAAAAGGTTAAAGATTTCAATCAAAGATTCACAACCATCTTAAAAAAATTCCAGCCCGAAGCCAAACCAACTCAAGAGTTGCAAATCAAAGTTTATGCTAATGCTCTCCCAGCTTCTATTTCCATGTTCGTGAAAAGGGCTGCCAAACGAACCCTGGATGACAATTTTGAAGAAGCCAAAACAATATAATTCTAGATGAAAGGGTGTAAAGAAGGCCAGGTCTCTTTAGTTAAGAAATAAGTTCAACCCCCTCCCAGGAGAGGACTCCTTCTGACTAGACCTCCAGGGAAACAAGCAAAACAGACGCCCGACAAGGGTAATGGGGACATAGAAGATCTACAACGCATGGTTAAGAAATTATCAAACAATATCATAGACATGAAGAGAAACGCAGGGGAAGGAAACCAAGGCCAAAGGCCCTATAAGCCTTTCTTTAAAAGGAACCCACCATTCAAAGCAATTGAACCTCCCCTGTCTAACTTGAATATCGATCTAGGGAATGTCGCATTTGATTCTTTTTGTACTTATAATCAGGAAAACCACTCTGAAAGAGACTGACCTCAATGGGTGCATACCATGAATTTGATGTCCAATCGGTTTCTATACGAAGTCTCCCTGACTGAACATCCAAGCATTTCAGTTATGAATGTTGCTGACCAGGAAGAGATTGATCCACCAGAAGATACAACCATGCTGATATGGGATCCTGACCTAATTATGCCTTCCGGCGACCTATTTCAGGTTCAAGAACCACCAGTGGAGGTCTCGGTTGTGCAAACGAGAAGTAAATGTCCTCCTGTCTCAAAGTATCCTACTACCACCCAAACGTCAAGGGAAAGGTCAACTCCTGATCACATGAAGGCACCTTTTTCTCCTAGTAAGAACCCTATTAGCATCCATACCCAAGAATCACCCAAATTTAAGTACAATGTAGTTGAAGATCTGAAGAAGTTGAAGGCTAATATATCGGTTATGGACATATGTAGAATCCCTCAACAAAAAGACTTCCTGCTACAAGCTTTGAAATCAATATAAAAGTCTATGACGAGCAATGAACAACAAAGAAATCTAACTTCTGCAGATCTAGTAAATAAACCAATTGTGAATACCTACTCGGAAGATAAGAAGGGAAAACCCTTTGTCCCACCATTCCTTTTGACGTTTGAAGTTTTTAACATGAACCTCCACAATTTTTTGGTCTATTCAGGAGAATCCTCTAATGTTATGCCACTGTCTATCTGTAAAAACCTAAACGCAGTCCCTCTCAAGAGTGACAAACATGTGATACAACTAGACAGAACCCAAATCAAATTCATGGGTGGAATCAGAGATGTAATGATGAGGATAGCGACAAATCCTAAGTTTGTGCAATTGATTGACATCATTGTAGTAGATATCCCAGAGGCCTATGGGTTATTACTAAGTCGAGATTGGTCTGAGAAGTTAAACAGGTACTTTAGTACAGACTGGGCACACCTTTGGTTACCACTGAAGGGATACAAGAATATGATCAAAATAGATAGGGAGAGATAGATTAAACATACGGTCACTGATCTAGAAACCCCAAACGAACCCTCATCGACAGATTTCCCCGTGCTAGGAAATTATTCCTGCAATTCCTTTTTCGGGAACTTCTCCCCTCTTCCATCTGATGTCCCTCTAGCTCAGAAATCCAAATTGGTTTTTCAATAGAAATTGCCAATACCGACAGAGGAAACCCTCTTCTGTCAAGAACCTGTGCTAGAAATCCCTAGACAAAAGATAGGAGGACAAGAAAGTAAAAAGAAGAAAGAAACGGTTAAATTTCACTCATAGATATGGACCATATATTTTGATGGATCTAAATCACAAGAAGGATCAAGGGTAGGGTGCATCCTCATTGATCCAAAAGGTAAAAATCATTCCATGTCCTGTAGACTATAATTTGAATGCACAAATAACACTGCCGAGTATGAAGCTCTAGTACAAGGGTTAAAAAAATTCATAGACTTAAACGTCAAAGAATTGAAGGTTTTCAGAGACTCTGAGATTATCATTAGACAAGTAAGGAATATTATACATTGCAATTTCCCACACCTAAATAATTATCAACAGGAAGTGCATAGCTTAATAGAGCATTTTGAAGCTTTCAATATTACAACGATCCTTAGAGAAAAGAAAATTCTTTCTTATTGCCTAGCCACAGCTGCTTCAAGGCTGTCACCCTTAGAAGATTATGAAGCCTCCCGATTCACTGTGGAACTACTCTACAAACCATCGGTGCCAAACAATATTTCTAATTGGAAATTATTTGAAGGGGATGAACAGATCATAAACTTTCTAAATAACCAAGATAATTTCAAAGACTTGGCTATTGGCGATGAAGTATTCCAGGAACAATCAATAGGAACAGATTCTCGGACAGGTCAAACTATTGACAAATCGAAGTCTCAAACAATCCCGAAAGGGATAGCTAATTTGGAAAATATTTTTGACCTGAATGAACGATTTAAGGGGCCTAAAAATGCAAAGACCGGTAGCTCATGTCCCCTGCATGAAACTATAAATATCGGAACCCCAGAAAACCCAAAGAATGTGAATCTTGGCAAGAATATATCTAAATAGGAAAGAAAGGCTTATCTCAAACTGTACAGACAATAGAAATATGTCTTTGCATGGTCCTACCGAGATCTAAAAACTTATGACACCCGTATCATTCAACACACTATACCGTTAAAACCTGAAGTGAAACCATTCCAACAGAAGCTTCGAAAGTATCGCCCATCCCTGGAACCTCTCATGTATCAGGAATTGAAGAAACTTTTAGATGCCAAAATGATCTTCCAGGTTAGGCTTTCCGCGTGGGTAGCAAATATGTTTCCTGTGAGGAAAAAGTATGGAGAATGTTGAAATAATGTAACTGCGAAGAACATTCTTATTATTATTGGATTAAATCCCAATTGCGGATTAATCATGTCAT
>JASDQU011400357.1:1208-13115 GCA_032191745.1 Picea mariana | reverse complement strand
GCTATATTCATAAAAGGTGGGTCTTTAATCCCCAATCCCCCTATGTCTTTAGGAAATTTGACCACCTTCCAGTTAGTTAGATGAACTTTCTTAGTGTTGGATTTGTTTCCCTGCCACAAGAACTTTCTTATTTCTTATCCAATTTGGTGCATAATGTTGAATGGATCCAACATAGCAGAACATTGAAATATAGGGAGAGTCGAGAGAACTAATTTTATTAAAACTGATCTTCCCACGGGGTTTAACCATTGAGGACCCCATTGTTTGATTTTTTTTTTTAATATTTTCAATAATGTTTGAACAAGATCGAAAAGAGAGGTTACTAAGAGAAATGGAAATTCCCAAATACTTGAAGGAAGACCAATTTTCGGTGAAAGGAACTTATAAAATTCTGGAAATAAAATGCATAACCTATGATTGACGTTCTATCCTAATATATGGAAATTATGGTGATTGATTTTCCCTCCTGACACAATTGTGAAGGTCTCTAGCACTTGGTTGAATCTAGACACAATTATGGTTGAAGCACCTCCAAGGAGGGTGTCATATGCACATTGGGAGTGGTTCAAGCTCTTAGCTCCCTCGACTATTTTGATGTCAGGAAGGTTCCCAACATTTATTTATGCCTCCAATTTCCTACTCAGAGGATCAACCATGATAATATATAAAAGGGGATACAAAGGGAAACCTTTCCTCAAACCAACATGTCCTTGGAAGAAGGAGATGGGCCTCCCATTCAACACAGGATCTATCCAAGGAGTGCTAATGCAAGAATATATCCATTGGATGAATGGATGGTTGAATCCAAACTTATACATCACTTCAAAAAAGAAAGAGTTCCTTACACAATCAAAGGCGTTTTCCATGTATAACCTTATGATCACAACCTTCTCTCTATGCTCCTTGTTGGAATGTATGGCCTCTTGAACTAGCATTATGTTGTCAACAATTTTCCTATTTTGCATAAACCTTGCTTGATTTTATGAGATAAGCTTAGGCATTATTTTATTGATCTTGGTAGATATAATCTTTGTCATTATTTTATAAGAAGAAATGAAAAGAGAGAAAGTCCAAAACCAAGAGAAGGAAGATGGATTAGCTTCTTTCAAAATTAATGCCAAGAAAGAAGAGTTGGTGCTACCACCTAGTTTGCTATACTTGTGTGCGTAATATTGCATTGTTAGTCGTGACAAGGATACAAAAGGATATATAAAAAAAACCATCGTTCATGTGTGCTTTTTCCATTTCTAAACTCCATATGGAATTTAATATCTTCTCTTCCTCGATTTGCTCTAACAATTATAAATTCTCTTCCACTGTGACAACCAAATGAATATTATCTAGCATAGTCATCGTGGCTTCATGAGTTACTCCTTCCTATTCTGTGAAGAGGGATCTAAATTGAACCTAGGTCATTGCCTTTAGCTCTTGAAACTCAAATATCTTAGTGTCATCTTCCAGTGTAATCTCACTAACATTGTTTTTTTATAACTCTGGCCTTGGATTGCTTATGGAAAAAAGTACTTATCCCTTGACTTGAGACATAAGCTTATGGATTTAAGCCTCCAGGTTTTATCTTTAGATGGAATGTCTTTTTTAATATTTTGATGAATTTTTGTCTATGTTTCCTAGAGTTTAAAGCCGATGTCTTCATGCTCCATTTTGTTTTATATTTCTTCTAGTTGAGATCTGTATAAATTGTTTTTAGCTGAAGGAGAAGAGTAATATGTTTTCATCCATCCTTTCAAAGTTTGTTTGACTAATTCAAATTTCTTATCCCATGTGTAAACATGGGTACCTGGAACCCAAATTCTCCAAGTTGCATTTATTATGTCCACAACTTCTTGATCTTGCAACCATAATGAATTGTAGCAAAATGGTAGCATACTATAGTCTAGAAGGTCTTGAAGACATAAAATAATAGGTTTATGGTTAGAAACTGTCGAAGGGATGATCCTTGATTTTATAATGTAATCTTACATAAGAATATCATTGTGTACTAAGAATAAATCTAATCTGGATGCTATGTTCCCAAGCCCAATCCTCCAGTTGGTCCAAGTGTATGTCCCTCTAATTGACTTGATATCTATTAAACCCCACTCCACTATTGAATCCTCCATTCATTATTTTAAGGGATATCTAATGATTTTCCCCCTCTTTTCTCATTATTGGAAAGGTTTTCATTGAAATATCCAACAATAATGTTGTTAATGACATGCTCTGATTACTTCAAAGATAGCAACAATCTCCAGTAGTTTTGTTTTCCCATATAATTTACAGGCATATATAAATTGAAGACATTGATAATCTTACTAGATTGATTGTTGATAAGTCTCGTGAGTGTCTAATTTTGAGTTTGATAGATAAAGTCTAAATGCAGATCCTAATTATTCCATAGGGTGAATAATCCCCCTAAATCTCCACTTGACTTGAACATTCTTCCTTCACATTGTCACCATCACTATTTCCCAATCTTCATAGCTTTCAATGAATCCATTTTAGTCTCTTGTAGCAAGAGGATGGTAGGTTGTTTTGTTTTTATTAGATCCATTAAGGATACTTTTTTACTCCTACTACCAAGAACTCTATAGTTAGAGGAGACACATATCATTATTTAGAAGGGGGTTTTGATCCACCACCTCTCTATGGTGTGATTTTTCTCGGGGTTCGGGTGGATTTTGACCCCCCTCCAATGGATTTATCTATTGTTGGTCAAGGAATCTAAATGTTCTTCTTCTAATATTTAGAAAAAATCATATACTCATGATAAGGTTTTCACTTAAAGGGAAGCGACTCATAATCTAAATGTTGCTTTTTCATCTTCATACAGTTTTCATCTTGGCAGTTTTTTTCTAGCTTTTTGGGTCCTAAACTTCTGGGGTCATTTTGAGGCCCTAAACAATGTTTTTCGAACTCGCCATAGTCACACTATAAACATATTCAATTTGTAAGGGAAAAATTTTTATTCCTCGGATAGACCTTTCCAATGGGCTAATGTGTGCCTAAAATGGAGATCGTATGCAAACGTTACGACCCTGGGAAGTTCATGTACCAACTTACCCCATCGGAGCCCATATGACTTTTAGCGCTTCATCTCCTAGGGTTAGGTTTTTGGATGTCTAGGGTTTATGATTTCTTCTAGATGCTAAAAAGGCATGGAGGCCTCATTGTAATGTGTAACACCCATGTTTCCCCCAGCTTGTAATTAATCATAAAATAGGATTACCATGCTAAGGCATGTGGACAGTGTGTTGAGCACTCAACACACCCTAAAAAAGCCTATGTCAAATTTTACTTTTTGGGTACCACTTGATCTTTTACACTATCCGATTCTACTTTAGTATGAAAAATGTTGCCTTTTATTAACTTAAAATGCTAACTTTTAATTAAAAGAATCGATAGCCAAATATTTTCCCCAACGTGCTTAAGAAATTTGACGTTAGAAAAGATTAATCATGAAAGGAAATCGCTCAAGAGAACCAACTAGCTGACCTCCGATCTTCGTTGACGTCGGTAGACGATATTTTTTATTTCGCGACGAGATTCACTAAGGATATCGTTGATGACTGATCCCTTCGGCATCGGAAAAAGGTTGAAGGAGTAAGCGTTATGAAGGAAGAAAATAATCATCGATATCTGATCCCTGAAACTCTTGGCAACGACGAGTTTTTTGAGAAAGTAGGTCTGTAGAAAGGGCGTGACAGGTTTATTTACCCCTTCGACTGCCAACCCTGATATTTTTCAGCATCGGTAGTCCTAGGTTTATTTTGACACATGCATCTTGTTGAAAAACCCCGAATCCGATTGGGATACATGATCCATCCATCTGCCCCCACCTATCATGTGTCTTTGCCAAAGCAGTTAAACATATGATCAAGTTTTCCCTTGAGTCATTAGCACTTGCTGAGGCCCGAGTCACACCCCAAGTTAGTTTTTCCATGTCATCTCCGAACGACAAAATCAATCGGCGTTGGAAGTTCTAAACAAGAGGTTTCCAATGAAAAGTTCACCATGCATCACCGATCCTTGACCTGCCCACTCGGAAAACGACATGATGGGACGTTTTAACTCTAGATATGACACATTCAAAGGGCTAATTAATTCCAAAATCTCGCATTAGTTTCTAATTCGTGCACGAATCAAAAGGACCGTTTGAACCTGCCGATATAACACATCACCCTCCACACCTCCATCGTCAACCCACAATGAATTAAATTGTAGAGATTCGGTGGTAGATTTGTTTGAATTTCACTCATCACCCAGATTAATTGGTTGATACAACTGGTAAGATCTTCCCATAAAATTATTTTGAGCCATTGTAAACAAGATTATTCTGCATGCAAAGAAGTTCAGGTTAGACAGAGGAGCGAGGTGAGAAATCTGGAAGAAGTCTCCAAGATCCCATGAGTTTTAAACCACAGAGTTTAGAAAGCGTTACAGGTATGTGCTAGTCTGGATTTTGTTGTGCTTTTACCTCACATATACATTATGATCTAATATTTCTCTGTATGTCAGCCCTAAAGGATTGTTTCTTTTGCAGGAACAATGCCTCTGAGAAAACCAACCACCAGGAAATCTCCAAGAGCGTCGAAGCTAAAGGAACCAGAGGTGGGAGAAGGTTCTTCCCCAGTGGTCACGAAACAATTGGAATTCGCTCCAAAGCCGGTGCCCGTCATCAAGACATCCACCAAGAAGGTTTCCATTCATCCCCCGGCCTTTCGAGACAAGGAGGCAAGCATAGGGACCAAGACAACACTCCTGCACTGGGGATAACTTTTCCAGAAGATCAAGCAGGAAGAATTCCCTGAATATACCTCGCACAACGATCCCGATACAAGAAAACTCGACGATGAAGTCCTCCCGAACGTCTGAAAGGCGTATCTGCACATGGTAGCGAGAAGAACTCCAATATTCCCTTGCATAAAACTCTTGAAGTGGCTTATCGATCAAACTGACACACAAGAGATGTTTGATTAATGACGACAATGGTGAGTGTGTCGGGGTTTTCCTTCAAGTGGAGGTTCATAATTACTACAAGCTCAGAAAGCTGGAGGAGCGGCTGACCACCGATTTTGTTGTGAGCTTCTATGAGAAACATGACACCAAAAAGGTGATGGCTTCGTGGTGGAGAGAGGATAAAAAGTTCACCAATCAGAATTCTGGTTGGTACTCGACAACCAACTTAAGGGAATCATATATATATCTAATAGTCCTCCTCTACCGGTTGCATGGGTAGAAAGATTGCTCCAGGTTTTTAGAGGCTTGGATGCCTCTAGATTATACTATATCCATTTCTGGAATAGGTTTTAACTGGGGTGCCATCATCTCCAAACAAATGAGCACTTGCATACGACAGGCTTAGACACCGAAAGAAGGAGAAAACCCGTCTTTCTACATGGATTCTTATTTATTGGACGTCATCTGTGCCAGAAATGCCTTTGCTAGAATGAACCTGAGATGGCACGCCTCAAAACTCCCGGTCCATGTATATTTAGACATCTTGTGGGAGAACATGTACATGAAATCCTACTCTCTCATCTATGATCAATTTATCGCATGTATTCACTTTTTTTTTTCAAGAAAGGGTGCCCAAGGCTGTCGAATGCGGCCAAAAAGATTATATCAAAAGTTGGCCACTGGTACCTGGATGAGCGAGATACCTACATCAGGGTTTTCAAAGCCACCGGAGCACCACACCTATTACCTATGTATGTCTCCAATCGACTATTAGTAGGGGAAATCTGTTATCATACCATCCTGCAAGGTTACAATGCTACTCTGGTAAAAGATAAGAAGCGGGCATTCATACCTTATGGATTTCATATAGGTTTCTACATGGTAAAAGACACTGCGCAAGCCAAGCAAGAAGGGTTAATCCAATTGGAGTTTTAATTCTAGACTGGTCTTTTTCGCAAGAACGACCCAAAGGGTTTGGTCCTGAAGCATGCATCACAAGTATCGTCCTGCTAGCCATACACCCATGACAGGTTTGAAGATGAGATCTTCACAGAAAATGCTCAAAACTGGGATGAGGTAATGGCAAGGATGGTTGACCCTAAAGTGAACAGGTTCAAGGCCATGAGCCTAGATGAGAAAGAAACAACCTTGGAACAATCGGCTCAAGGGATTCTCAGGGGCAGAGAAGAAAGGATAGCATCTGAAACAACCAAAGCAGCAGAAGCCCCCTTGATAGCCCCTACGCAAGACAAATGTATCCATTTGGTACAGGATGCATAGGAAAGGGGACTGCTCATGTTAGAATGGGCACAACAAGTGCTTGATTAGCTACAAGCTAACCCAGACCTATCAGAAACGACAGGATCACCTGCCGATAACCCAAAGAGAATCCAGGTGGGTACAGGCGGCCCCAAATTTATAGATGTTGAAGAAATTGTCGGGTTGGATGATATTGAATTCACAATGCCATCGGCTGGATCACCAGTAGGTGTGGTGACTCAACCAAAAGCAGTATGGGTACCAGTAGAAACAAGCACGTCAAACCCCTTGAGTGAGTTTATAAAGATATACGATGATGATGAGAGCTCAGAGGTATCTCTCGAGACCCCTGTGCATATCGAAGAAGAAAAGGGAACTGATAAGATGTATTCTCTAGTTCTCAAAGTCCAAATTAAGGAGTTTCTGCAGAAATAAAAAGAAGTTGAGAGTGGCCTCGACACAAAGAGGCCCGATGTATCGGAGACCCGGGCAGACAATCCAGAGGACAAGTCAGAACCACATGAGCCAAAGGAACGATCCCCACAAAAGGAAATCAACGTTTCAACAACCGATGAACAAGTAAGTATCGAGTCTACTCCCGGCACCTCTATTCTGCTTGATACTCAGATCCCCGACAAGATAAAGACAAAGGTCGGGCCTTCGAAGCGCAATGAGGAATTTCAATAACCCGATATTGAACAAATATACACCACCGAAAGTCTGGGAAACACACTCACATGGGGTGATCAACAGATTCCTGAACTTGTGGACGAGGTAGCAGGTATATATGTGATCGCCTATGATTGAAAGAGGAAGGCTATTGTCCAATGGACAACCAAGAAAAGGAGGATTACATTGGATCGCTCCATCCTTACCACTACAGAGGAAGATTTGATAAACACAGAAAACGCCAGAACATCCGAACATATCGGCATAGGGAGAGCGATCTCGGACGCCACCCTAAACAGAGAAAAAAGGGATGAAAAGGAATTGGCCACTGCCCTGAAATAACTGGAACATTTGCGCCATCTGGATAAGTATTATTAGGACACCATACAGGCCACAATATATTTAAGGAGCAAGTTCCAGGAGGCCTATAACAAGTTCACAAATGAGCGACACTTATTTACCACAATAATAGCTTAACTCCAGGAGGATACTCTCATGGCAGTCGCAACGTGCAAGGATATGGCGCGATGGTATGAAAAATCCCAACAAGTCACAGAAAGAATCGACTACATTGGTGTAGTCCAGCAGGGTCGAGATAAAGAAGAACATGACACCCGAGTGTTGAGCGAAAAAGTCTTGAACGCATAAAAAGATCAGCCAAGTATTTGGCCAAAATGTCTCAGGAACCACATCGAGAAATTTAGGGAAAATGGTCCAAGTGCGAGAGACACTGGGTTAAGATCAATTGAGTGATGAAAGATATTGGACTGCCCAAGTTCGGCACACCCGATGATTTCGTCGACTTGCATGAAATAGTCGAATCGCACGCCAAGAAACATTATTCATGGGCTGAAAGACTAGCAAAGGTGACCGACACAGCGCCAGGACAGGTAGAACAATTTCTGGAACATCCGATCAGCGCTCGGGCTGTGCTTCAATAGTTAAGTACTATTCTAGTCAAATATTGGGTGCATGCGGTGGAGATCAGAGAATTTTATGCACTCCCAATGGAACATCACATATTTCCATACGCCCAAACCTGCGAGGAGTTGTTCATCAGTTGGTCGGAGTATGAGAAAAGTCGACTTTTCAAGTGATATATCGAGTTGACTATTAGAAAAAATGTTAGAAGAGAACACCACATGGAGAATTTTGTTTACTTATCTACACTTAGCTGTTATTTTCAGTTGAATTTCATGTTATAAATAAGAGCATCGACCAATTAGTTAGAGGTCGATGGTTGCTACAAGAAAATCTCTTTTTGGTTTTGTTAAGAACTATTTCCGAGTTACCTTTAATAGAGAAGTCCTTCTGGACTAGAGACAAGTTATATTTTTATCAAATGCATGTGTGATTGGACGTGGAGAAGAAGTATTTCCTATCTTGTCTCATGAATGGGTGTTGTAATGAGTAAGAGCTATTGAATCTATTGTTAAGTTATCTGATGCAATGTTTTACAGTGCTTTTCTTTAATGATGAAGATGAATCGTTGTGTTATCATGTGATGAATGATTAGTGTAGGTGAATTATTTTGATTTCCATTATCTTATTGCATATGTGTTTTCTTTCTGATAATTAGTATCTCAGACAGAAATTGGATGCTCACATGGTTAACGTATTAGTACCAGGCCTATGGTATAGAATTGTCGTCTGCATGCTTGAGTAGCGGGTTATCCCAAGCTCAGCCTCTTCTCCAGTATTTTAAAACCTTTTCCCATTTTGTTGCCAAGTTGGTTTATACCGGATTACAATCTTATATCGGTCCCACCTAAGAGAAAATACAAAAAGAGAAAGTCCAAACTGAAGGAGACACCTTCGCAAGAAAACATAAAGCCCATCAATTAATTGGTTGGATCGCAAGATCTAGAGAACCATTCCACCATTAAATGTTGAAGAGTCTAATTGGGCCTCGGTGGCAGGTTTGGTTCTTGCTGTTGAATTAAAGGTATTTAGAACCCATCAACAGAATTGGTGCTAGAAGGAGGGCCTGAGAATGAATGGTCGAATACATATTCCACATAATATTTCAAACAACCTGTAGATTCAAAACAACCCACATGCATGGCTAGTCATTCCCAAGACAACCCACACACGTTGAGTACTCCTGAAACGAGTAAATCACCACAGCCTGAGAAAGAACAATTGTACCCTGACATACCTTACACTCTCCCTCACGAGGAATTAAATCTATTCAGAAGAATCACAAGAGAATACACCCGACAGATCGATGCGTTGTCCTTAGCTCTGATTCTTCCTCGAAGAAAACAAGTAAGTAGACCAGTGGTTAATACTCCAGACGAGGTTTTTTTGCACACAGTAGAAGACCTAATAGATTTTGTAATCACCAAGATCGAAGATCCTCTTAATTTGATCCCTGAAAAGCCATCCAACGACGTGTCTGAACCAGACAATTTTTCGAAAGAGGCGGAGTTTAACTCAAAATCTAAGGACATGGAGGAAAACAACGATCATAATGAAGAAAGGGGAAACCCACCACTAAAAATTCAACCCTGGTTAGCCAGAGACGCTTTGGCCCTCCCAGGACCAGTTCATAACCTTCCTCGACATCCAGAAAAGTTACTTCCTAAGTTCGAACCAGAAACCTCAGGATTTCCTGAAGATCATATCAAGAAATTTATAATCAGTTTGCAGGTTGTTCCCCTACACTTTTGAGAACTCAACTTCCACATGGTATTTTAACCTACCTATAGGATCCATAACTAGTTGGAAAAAGTTTCAGAAGGAGTTTTTAGATAAATTTGCCGAAGAAACCACTACAGGAGATCTAATGGCTGAATTGTTCGCATCCACCATGAGTTCAAAAGAAAAGGTTAAAGATTTCAATCAAAGATTCACAACCATCTTAAAAAAATTCTAGCCCGAATCCAAGACAACTCAAGAGTTGCAAATCAAAGTTTATGCTAATGCTCTCCCAGCTTCTATTTACATGTTCGTGAAAAGGGCTGCCAAACGAACCCTGAATGACAATTTTGAAGAAGCCAAAACAATATAATTCTAGATGAAAGGGTGTAAAGAAGGCCAAGTCTCTTTAGTTAAGAAATAAGTTCAACCCCCTCCCAGGAGAGGACTCCTTCTGACTAGACCTCCAGAGAAACAAGCAGAACAGACGCCCGACAAGGGTAATGGGGACATAGAAGATCTACAATGCATGGTTAAGAAATTATCAAACGATATCATAGACATGAAGAGAAACGTAGGGGAAGGAAACCAAGGCCAAAGGCCCTATAAGCCTTTCTTTAAAAGGAACCCACCATTCAAAGCAATTGAACCTCCCTCGTCTAACTTGAATATCGATCTAGGGAATGTCACATTTGATTCTTTTTGTACTTATCATTAGGAAAACCACTCTGAAAGAGACTAACCTCAATGGGTGCATACCATGAATTTGATGGCCAATCGGTTTCTATACGAAGTCTCCCTGAATGAAAAACCAAGAATTTCAGTTATGAATGTTGCTGAACAGGAAGAGATTGATCCACCAGAAGATACAACCATGCTGATATGGGATCCTGACCTAATTATGCCTTCCGACGACCTATTTCAGGTTCAAGAACCACCAGCGGAGGTCTCGATTGTGCAAACGAGAAGTAAAGGTCCTCCTGTCTCAAAGTATCCTACTACCACCCAAACGTCAGGGGAAAGGTCAATTCCTAATCACACGAAGGCACCTTTTTCTCCTCGTAAGAACCCTATTAGCATCCATACCCAAGAATCACCAAAACTGGAGTACAATGTAGTTGAAGATATGAAGAAGTTGAAGGCTAATATATCAGTTATGGACATATGTAGAATCCCTCAACAAAAAGACTTCCTACTACAAGCTTTGAAATCAATAGAAAATCCTATGACGAGCAATGAACAACAAAGAAATCTAACTTCCGCAGATCTAGTAAATAAACCAATTGTGAATACATGCTTGAAAGATAAGAAGGGAAAACCCTTTGTCCCACCATTCCTTTTGACGTTTGAAGTTTTTAACATGAACCTCCACAATTTTTTGGTCAATTCAGGAGAATCCTCTAATGTTATGCCACTGTCTATCTGTAAAAACCTAAATGCAGTGCCTCTCAAGAGTGACAAACATGTGATACAACTAGACAGAACCCAAGTCAAATTCATGGGGGGAATCAGAGATGTAATGATGAGGATAGCGACACATCCTAAGTTTGTGCAATTGATTGACATCATTGTAGTAGATATCCCAGAGGCCTATGGGTTATTACTAAGTCGAGATTGGTCTGAGAAGTTAAATGGGTACTTTAGTACAGACTGGGCACACCTTTGGCTACCACTGAAGGGATACAAGAATATGATCAAAATCGATAGGGGGAGATAGCTTAAACATACGGTCACCGATCTAGAAACCCCAAATGAAGCCTCATCGACAGATTTCCTCGTGCTAGGAAATTATTCCTGCGATTCCTTTTTCGAGAACTTCTCCCCTCTTCCATCTGATGTCCCTCTAGCTCAGAAATCAAAATTGGTTTTTCAATAGAAATTTCCAATACCGACAGAGGAAACCCTCTTTTGTCAAGAACCTGTGCTAGAAATCATCAGACAAAAGATAGGAGGACAAGAAAGTAACAAGAAGAAAGAAATGGATAAATTTCACTCATAGATATGGACCATATATTTTGATGGATCTAAATCACAAGAAGGATCAGGGGTAAGGTGCATCCTCATTGATCCAAAAGGTAAACATCATTTCATGTCCTGTAGACTATAATTCAAATGCACAAATAACATTGTCGAGTATGAAGCTCTAGTACAAGGGTTAAAAAAATCCATAGACTTAAACGCCAAAGAATTGAATGTTTTCAGAGACTCAGAGATTATCATTAGACAAGTAAGGAATATTATACATTGCAATTCCCCACACCTAAAGAATTATCAACAGGAAGTGCATAGGTTAATAGAGAATTTTGAAGCTTTCAATATTACAATGATCCTCAGAGAAAAGAACATATTTTCTTATTGCCTAGCCACAACTACTTCAAGGTT
>JASDQU011400356.1:4623-15199 GCA_032191745.1 Picea mariana | reverse complement strand
CAATTGTTGAAGGATAGACTTACTTTGCCTCATTTCCCTCAAGTGGAAAAATCATTGCCATTATCCCTTTTCTTTGGTTTTCACTTGACTCCATCGCCCAATAGTCCCTTTTCAAATCTATGCGACCACCAAACTTATCAAAATATCTTGTCTTATAAAAAATCTGGCCTTCTTACTCCTGCTTACAAAATATTCTTTGAGTAAAAAACAATTTTTCTTATTGAGAAATCCCTATTTGAGTATTTTAGGTTAGAAAGACACTCTAAAGAGATTTTCAGGGATTGGCTTGCTTCAAACCAAGTCAAGTTCCGAACAACAAATAATTATTTCATTTAAAATGTGCTAAGGCTTGGCCCTATTACAGCCTAGATTCGACTCTTGCGACAACATTTTTTGGCGTCCTTGCTGGGGAAGGAGGACGAAGTTATCTTCGCTGTGATATGACAAAGGTTCGGATATATCTCCTAATGGTGAACATGGGATAGATGTTCGATTGGCTGTGATTGTTCACTTGGCAACTCCTTGGTTCGTAGACTCTACATGTTTTCGTTGGTGATTCGACTGGTTTCAAATGTCAAATTCCTCCGCTGCTCGGATCGCTGCAAGGCACTAAGTGACCAGGTTCAGACTTTTTGCAGGTCACTTTATTGATGCAGGCATGTTTTCTACCGTTCTTGGCACTTTACAAGAAAGCACCATCCCTAGATGGAGCCTATCTTGTAACAAATGTTGGAAATTGATTTACTCAGTTTCTTCATCCCAAATGTGTTTGAGGATTGCATCAAGCTTATTAACCAACTAGGGATCTCAAATCCAAATTATCTCTAACTTGCATCAGATTGCTAAAGGCCTTGCAGGGCCTTTTGGGAATAAATTTCATGTTCTGGGGTCTCTCACATATTAAACGTGATCCAAGGATGCCATTTGAATCCTAGTCTAATATGTTATTAAATTACGACTCGTTTACTATTATGTTTAGAGAATTTAAATCAATTGGCATTTCAGAAGCGGTTTGATATGGGACTTCTTCGTACTTTTTTTGTTGCAGGCAGTAAAGGAGACTTGCTATAGTAGCTATTTGTATTCCACTAATGCTTCATGTCAATCGAACCTATTGGCTGTGTTGGAGGATTTAAACGGAATCAACAAAGGAAATATAATTGATCTGGTTTGTTACCCACTTTCAAAGAAGCAGAAAAACCTAAGCAGTCAAAAAATTCTAACTAAGAGGTACGAGAAGTTAGAAGTATTTGATAAGCCTCTTGAGTCAAGGAGGAGACTGTGTAGTCATGGTTGGTTCACAAAATCCCTTGAGGATGGATTTCTGACAGTTCAACTACAACTTGGTTACCAAGATAGACCATGCCCTACTATGGATAAATATCAACTTTCCAACATTTGGGCAAATAATCCCTATGTCAGAAAAGAAATTCATGTGCAGTCGAAGGAGATAACTGGAAAGTGGAAGAGGTGCTCAAGCCGATTTAAATATTGTCGTGATTTTTGGAGTGTAGTTGAATATCATAGCAATCTTACTAGGAAAGGCTATCACGCTTTAATCTACAGTGGTGATCAGGATCTGATTGTACCATTCATTGCAAATGAAGCATGGATCAGATCATTGAACTATACAATTTTTTATGATTGGAGGTCGTGGTGGGTTGATCAACAAGTTGCGGGATACACAAGATTATATGACAATAACCTAACGTTTGCAATAATCAAGGGAGGTGGACATGTAGTCCTAGAATAGAAGCCTCGACAAGGATTTGTGATGTTCAAGAAATGGAGCTCCCGAGAACCTTTGTGAACACCCATTTGAATAGTTCATCTTATTGTTTCGTAGGAGACCTCTTATCTACATTTTATGTTCCTTTCTCTACAAACATTGTATTAATGTCGTCAAAAACTTGTCTGTGTGTAGCTCAAGTAAGTTTAGAGTGTGAAGTTGTTGACGCGGAATTTTCAGAGCAAGAAATAGGGGCTGACGATGAACACCATGCGGTGGCTTTGCTCCAATACAAAGAAGAGTATAAAACCTGAGGCGACTTTGGAAAGACCAGAAAATAATTATTAGTATGATGCAAGTTAGTATTCCATGAATTGAAAGCATGGCACGGAAGAAAGTCTCCTCGATGTACAATTCCCTGATTGTAGAAAATCCTAGCCTTTCAATAGAAATCAATCATTTAGGTTGACTGGCAGGTTCTATGCCCTCACTTGATGATATTGCAATGAATTATGGTGCCACTTCTGCAAGCGGGAGGACACTCGATATTCTGAACGTGCTCAAAATTCTGTTGTCTCAGAACTGGAAAGATCAATTGCAGTAAGAAATACTGTGAAATAGGAAGATTGCTGGAATTCAGTAAACAATAAATCTGTCTGCAAATGAAATTTGATAAGTTGTTGAGAGCTGGCACTCAGGCTCCAAGTCTATCTTGAAATTAGATATCCAGAGTGATAGAGGCATTGCATCATTGTCGTAGAACCAGAGACGAGTACCGCCCAGGGGATTGATCGTTATTTCAATTGTGTTAGATTTGGTGATCATTCGAGCTTTCATTGTAGATACATCTCCTCCAGCTTATGGGTTCCCTCAACACACTAATATGGCTGAAATTTGGTGGGATTACCTTTCTGTAACAACAATCATCTATCGAGACAGTCAATCACATAATAATTTCGAACAACGAAAAACTCGAAGCAACAGGAAGAGGTTCTTCTGGCTGCAAAGAGAAGAAAAAATAGTTAAAATTATCCAATGGTAATAACACAAAGAAATCCCAAACGATTTGTTAGCAATGTGTTAAGAAAATTCCTAAAGTAGTTTGATCATTTGGAAAACTACTGAGCAACCGAATGAAACCGTTTTAACCACTCGGCTAATAATTTAAAGGAGGCAACGTGCAACCACCAGAGAGGGGGAAACTCTATTGAAGAGAGCTCCTATTGAATGTGGAGATATTCTGAAAACCTAGAATGGAGTAATGCAGGAGAGACGTTTTTACTTGATATGTGAGATTCATCACAGTCAATTATTTCAGCATGTTCTCTGTTTTGTCATTGTCATATTGTCTATCTATTCCTTTGTCGACTAAGTTAAAATTTGTTTGGAATTCTTTTTACATGCTCCTTACACACAGTTGATAGGTGTTGTGTTTCTATGGTGACTAGTAAGAATTCACTCAAGATAAGTGCTATGTATCTAGTTATTAGCCTCCAGTCTTTTTCCTCTAAAGTTGTAGTGAAAATTCATCCTTGTTAGATGCTTTCACTGTGATGGTCTTCTCCTTTTCTTTTTCTGCTACTATATCATGATTATCAATTGCTGAAGGATAGAATTAATTTGCCTCATTTCCCTCAAGTGGCAAAATCACTGCCATTATCCCTTTTATTTGGTTTTCACTTGACTCCATCGCCCAATAGGCCCTTTTCAAATCTGTGTGACCACCAAACTTTTCAAAATATCTTGTCTTATAAAAAATCTAGCCTTCTTACTCCTGCTTACTAAATATTCTTTGAGTAAAAAAAAAACTTTGATTATTGAGAAAGCCCTATCTGAGTATTTTAGGTCAGAAACACACTCTAAAGCGATTTTCAAGGATTGGCTTGCTTCAACCCAAGTCAAGCTCTGAACAACAAATAATTATTTCATTTAAAATGTGCTAAGGCTTGGCTCTATTACAGCCTAGAGTCGACTCTTGCGACAACACCTAGTATGCTGGGGAAAAGTTTATTGACTCTTGCTGCTATGAACACTACTAGTTGAGTGTGAGGCAAGGAAAATACTATTGAAAAATGGAAGGCATTTGCTGAGGAGGATTTCTTAGTTATCCCTCATGGATTCATGGTCAGGCTAGGGATTGAACGAGAAAAGTGATTTGGTTGCCCTTTTTTAAGGTTGGGAGGAACGTGGTTGTTCCCTTTTTCTTCCAATGAACTAGTTCATATATGTTAACCTATTCCTTCTCTGTTTGAATGATTAAATAACTAATGTAATGAATCTATTCATTCTAAATTGAAATATTACCATGGATGAAATCTATTCGTTTATGTGAAGCTTAAAATGAATGACCGAATGCCTCAAAAGGATATATTTCTGAGTGGCTCTTTTCTGTTGGTATAAATAATGAACGAATGCTATAATTTTCCTTTTATTTGATATGTTTTTTGAAAGGGTACGCATGACTAAATTATGGAAATGTTCACTCTATAGGCTAAATTACTATTATACGGTGGTAAAACTGTAGGATAATTTCCCAGTGTACTGAAACTCCTTATGCAGAACTATCTATGTATAAATGGGACTGAAATCAAGTTCATATACATGTGTATGTACATTCATGTAGGTAAACTTCAGATTCATAATACTTATTCCAGACTTCCATTCTCGCATAGAATTGAATGAGAACTAATACGAAACACTATTTATTCAACGATATATATATATATATATATATATATATATATATATATTACATATGGATTATGTGTGTGTGTGTGTGTGTGTGTGTGTGTGTGTGTGTGTGTGTGTGTGTGTGTGTGTGTGTGTATTTACAATTGGTGATATGTGCAGAAAATTATAGAAGGAACTAAGATTGAATGTCTACAACAGAGAATACATATATATAAATATTTGTTCCTATATTATATAATTAATAAATTGCTCCACCATGTGTGTAACTACAACTATATAAATGAAATACTGAATAGAGAATCTGAAACCTCTCAATAAATTGTTTTTGTAGATCAAGATTGATCTATCTTTATAGCGTAAATGAAATTGAATAATGTAGCCATGTACATATGGTCATATGCTTACTGACCTGTAGGTGAATGAATATATAAAAACATATTAAGTAAATTGGATTTTCAATCATATCCATGATAAATTGAAAATAAAAAATAAGGAAGAAAATACACTTTCATATCCTACAGTGAGGAATATACAGAGTCACAGTATCCACGAAAATATTGAAGTAAAGAAWTTTTTTTYGGAAGACTCATATAGCATAATAGATATGATACGAATATGTCTGTACTACAGATTCAATTTACAAAATGYAGAATTCAGAATATATAAGTTCCTTTTCCATATAGTACATAACCGCARGATAAKACTATACAGGCATTGATACTGAATATGTAATTTAAGAAGACAACCATGGTAAATAAATTTTAAGTATAGGTGGAGACCGGAATGGAGAGAAGATTCGATTAAAATCATCCAACAATCATTTCATTAATTCAAATAGACAGGGAAAAGTCATGTAGATCATCCTTCAAAGGAGTTATTACATATAACAACTAGACTAGAAAATCAAGAGTACATTCTGGGAATTCTCCTCTTTCTAGCCACTACAAGAAATCAAATGAAACTATACCAAATGTCTATAAATCTAAATTAAAACTGTATCCTTCATTGCTTGAAATCCTGAAGGGTTTACAAAGGGAACTTGAATACCTGTTGTGCCAAGGATAGGGGTGGGCATCCAAAAAACTTGTGTAGACGGAAGCTTTGCAAAATGTACCCTTTAAATATTAGTAATTTTGATGAAAGGTAAATGGAACACCAACAAAATGATAGTTGTTAATAACATAGCATTCCAGAGTGGCACTCAAATTCTGGTTGCAGGATTGTATGTTTTTCCCTTGTTGCTTTCTGGATGGATAGAAGTCCGAGCCGAGGGAAGATGGTACAGTGAAGCGTTGATGGTTACCCTCACATCAACATGGACCATCATTAGTGATATATACCAAATCTTTAGACGAATAAAACTAACAAGAAGGAAACAATTACCCAACAACCAACAGATTTAATGAAATGAAATAATCGACAGTATTAGTTTTCCTTTAACATAAATGGTATCAGTCATGTGGTGAGAAGACATAGGGTAAGCCTTTCATGCAGGACCAATACTATACCTAACTGGTTGAGTTTAACCCTTCCAGAGCCAAGTTGTAGATAGTAGTTATAAATCAACAAGCAATACAGAGGTATCCCTTCTAATGTAGGAGCATATCAAGTGAGCCAACTTGTAAAATGTAAACGGACCTTGAGTAATTCACTCTCGTCCTTAGTAGGTAGAAGGCATTTATAGTAGTTAATGCAAGTAGGTAGAATTGAATGTGTATATTAGACAGTTTTAGAGTGTAAGAGGGAAACGGGATACAGACACCCTCATTGTACATTGTAACATAATTCTGGAGAGCATAGAGGAGAAACAGAGAGTTGTGTACCAGACTCCATGTATAGAAGTTTTGAATTAATACAAAGAAAACTATGATTCAGACTCATGGTGTTCATATATTCTCTGTGTATGCATATTTGAATGTTATGCTCATGAATATTTTACTCTTTCTGTCATGCAATTGCTTTTATGCTATGTATGAATGATTTTTTGTTGAATGTTTGAAATTTGAGAGGAAAGGGAAGAGGAATGAGTTTCTATTGTTTTTCTATCTGAGCAAGGGTTCCTGCAAGGAGTGCATTTGAATCATCTGCAAGGAGTGCGTTGACAAAAGGTTCAAAGGTTTGTCTCTGAAAGCTCAAAAGAGATAGCTTTTGTTCTCATTTCCACAGAAGTGCAGACAAGCACAGGAGTCGTGCAAGGAGTGCGTAGGCTGAGTGAAGTCTCAGGGTTGAGAACCTAAGAGAAGAATTTAGAGACTGTTGTTGCAGGTGTGCGTAGAGTCAAAGGATTTCAACACTTGGAAGTGGTTGAAAGTCTACCACAAGGAGTGTGTGCAAGAGTTTTCTGAAAGACTCGAAGTTGGAGGAACTTCAGAAGGATATGAAGTCTTCAAAGGTCATTGAAGGCAGGAAAGGAGACCAACTACCTTGAAGTTTGTAAGAAGGCATAGTGACAATTTCCACAGAGAGAAATACCTTGGTTAAGTTGTGCAGAGATTCTTAGAGGAAAGAACGGACGATCGAGATTCTCTGAGGATAATTCGCAAAATCCCGTGAGCTGTTAGATCTCACGGAGAAGCAGGGAAGTTACGGTGAAAGAATCGAAAAGGTTCTAATCTCAGGAGGAGTAGGACCATAGATCCAAGCCACAAGGGCCATTGGATTTACACGTGGATACTTGTATCGGGTTTTCGTGGGTGGAAATCTCGTAAACCTTGCAATGGAAATTGTGATATTCTGAGACGTGAAGTCCCTAAAGCTAAGAGGATTTGTGTGGGCCACGGAGGAGTCAGCGAGTGTAAAGGTGGCGTACTATTGACATGGAGTCAAACTCCATTGACCATTTCAGAATTTTGTGGTGAGTGAAGTTCTGAAAACATTTCATTTGGATTCGCGATATTTCGAAGTTTGAAGTCCCGATGGAGTAAAGGGGCATTGAAGAGTCAAACTAGCAAGAGCGCGTCAGAATTTTGGAAAATCGGGATTCGGGAGTCGAAGGGAACAAGTTACTAGACACCACGACCGCCGAAATCGCGATAGGGAAAATCTCGAAAAGGAAAGAGGAAAGGTCAGCGTTGACTGTTTCGGGTTTCGGAGATTCGAGAGACCAACGCTTGACCACCGGATTCACGAAGGTGCGAAGTTCGATCTCCCAAGTGAAAAGAAGGGATCTTGTGAGAGTTCCCTATGGGTGCAGATTTCCCGATAGGGAAATAGAAGAGCTTTTTAGATTTCTTCGAGCCAGTAGGAAAGGAAAGATCCTATGTTGACGTGGACCTTTCGACCTATGGGTTGTGGAGGGAGCGTGCGTCATCCATCACCTTCTACTGAATACAAATGGGTAGACCACGATAATGACCATAACTTCTATAAGCTCAAAGGGATTTATATACCGTAGGATATCATTAATGGACTCTTCAAAACAAAAATTGCAGAGGTCACATTTTATTGACACCAGACCGAAATGTATTAGACATAAAGAAAACAACACATGTGAAGGGACCAACTAAAATTTGATGAAACTATAGAAGTATGGGTTCACCCCTTTACCAAGAAAGGAAAGAAAGATACAATATTACACAGTCAGAACATTCCTTTCTGAAAGAGAATTCTCACACAGCCTGACGAAGGTTAACTACAGAACTCAACTTATGGACTATAAGGAGTAATGATAACAGGGAGTTATGAAACCCGAGGAATTGCAAACACAGACAAGAAATACAGAAGCATTCTCTCTAAACAATAGGAGGAATGTCATTATCTTCAAAGGTTTTGAGGAAGAAATGACCAAATAATACCACTTCTCTGATAATAGGGACAACCTAGAAATATTTACAGAGAAGTAACAATAAGGGAAGCTTTAGTGTAAAGAAAATGTATAACTGAAGTTACAGAATGAAAACGGATTCCCGAAGAGCCACCTTATTTTTTAACCAGAGTAACATGTTAAAATACTTACTAGGGGAGTCAGACCATGTTATATGTTCACCAGTTAAATGATCTCCATTGTCGACAGTCTCCTATGTTAAGGAAATGATACACAGAGTCTTTTGTATAATTCCACAATGAAAATCGTAAACAAATTAACACCATGATAGGAACCTTAACTACTCAGTTTAAATGTTGAAGGTATGGAGGGAGGTCTAGCCATGTGAAGAGGTAGAGTTGGTGTGATTGGAATGGATGAAGGGCCAGGTAATAGAATCGTAACTTGCACACATAGGTTTCCATTAAACAATAGATGCAGAGCCTTAACTCCCCTCTGACAGTAATCCACTCTTTCACATCAAGAAATTTGTGAAGTAAATGAATTCTTTTGAGACTTGACAAGTTGGCACACGTACACGAAAATTGTTTTGTTATAGTTAACTTATCATTCGAGAAAAGTTTCATTGGAACTTCGTTTGGTTAAAGTCGAAGTAACTCAGGTTCTCATTACTCAAAGTGTTGGGTAAAGAGATTGGAATATTATGAATCTTGGATAATTCGTAAAGGGAGCCCATAGATAATAAAAAACTATGTATATTAATGCTAAGCACATACCACTAAGGCACTTCCCTTCAACTGTGGGTATAGATCCATCCCTGTGGCCATATATATATATATATATATATATATATATATTGTATGTATGTATATATATGTATGTATGTATATATATTGTAAGTCGATATTCATCTTTCAAATGAACAGATTAAATAATATTGTGCGCAACCCATAGGAATCTCTTGTGTAAAGAGAGACTAGGACTATAAGTCCCAATTTTTGGTATAGATATCTATGTCTATAAATGAGTAGGTTGGAGACTAAAGGGGAATTGCTAAACCCATTGGATATTGAACCATATGAGTTCTTTATCAAGAAAGATAGACAGTTATGTAAATGACATCATGTGGTAGGATGAAATTATATTACGTCACAAATTTATAATAGGGATGAAGATTTCTTTCATCTATCAACAAACCTATAAATGAAATTGGAGATTAATGCCTCATAGATTTATTTATTTTATGACATTTTGAGGTACATTACAGTGTGGAAATTGCGTTTGATGGGAAATAGTTGGTTGACTCCCATAGTTGAACGACATTGGTTGGGAAAGGATTGTTCCCTACATTGTGTTCCAAGGATTTTGGAGGGGGATGCCCCTATCCGATCCGACAGGAAAAGGTATCGAGCCTTGCCCAGGGTTCCATTGACCATGGAAGGGGTTTCCCCCAACTGACATCCATTGTGAGGGAACTGATCCCTACCAAGGATTCTAAATTCCTTGTGAGGAGAAAACATCTGTACTCCCTCCCTGTGTAGGAATAGTCCTCTGGACGGGATTTTGTTGTCCAAAACTAGGGATTCCCTCAGTCGAGATGACATTCGAAGAAAAGGTGTTATTACTAGACACATGAAACAAAGAGAATGACATGGATCCCACTGGCGTGGTCTAATATGAAGTTCCTAAAATTCCTACTCCAAACAATTTGTAGTTATCACTCAATCCGATAGGTTGTTGGAAAGCATTACCAAGCGAGGGGGATGAAGGAGGTATGTTATACACACCGTAAGGGATAGTATTATAGGATACTAAGGTTCCCCCAATGGACCCTTGTAGGGGAGCATTGGAACTCCTTGTCCCCAGACCCATGGTCTGTAAGGTGGAGTAGGTAAGGACCGAGTTCGAATCGAAGTCGTGCATCTTGTATGAAAACGAAGGGTCTGTCGCACTTTACGTAAACAAAATAGTGGTCACCACGGATAATGGTATCATACCACTTCTCAAGGTAGAGGGGGTCGATACCATTGTGGTTCAGACCAATGAAGGTCGGTTAGGAGGTGAGATACCCTCTGTGGTAGTAGTCATAGAGGGAGTGTGAGGATTCCCGAACGAAGTAGCAACATTTGATTCCATGGCTACTTGTAAGACTATCTGACTCTCTAGAGGTGTCACCTTAGGAGGGAAAACTTGTACTAAGATTGGTGTTGACAAATCAGTGATCAAAGGGTTAGATGGCCTGAGAGCTTCTGCTCCAAGTTCAGAAACAATAAGTTCCTCCAGATTCGAGTAATCTTCTCTCAAAGTAGGCTCAGGCACAGTTTCGTGTAGCCTGGTCACTTTGAATGACCCTTGTTGGTCAATTCTTCACCGTAATAGTGGAAGTGGTGGCT
>JASDQU011400355.1:27709-41037 GCA_032191745.1 Picea mariana | reverse complement strand
CAAAATGTTGTTGTAGCACCTGACTCATTTTGTTTCCATATGATGATGATGTTGTTGTCTCAGCCTAGTGCTAATGATGTTGTTGTTTCAACCTTGTGTTTATGATGTTGTTGATTTAGCCTCGTGGTGTTGATGATGATGTGTCATCCTCGTGTTGGTGATATTTTTGCTTTAGCCTTATTCTAATTGATGTTGATGTTGATGTTTCATGCAGATGATGATGATTATGCTATTACAACTCCATGTTGTGAATGATGATGATATTGATGATGAGAAAAACTTTCGATGACTTATAGATATGTCAGTCAGTGTTCCATATGTTGACGATGTTGTTTCCCTCTCTCTCTCTCCTAGTGATGTTGTACTGGGTTATGTCAGTAGAATTCCCTTCTTGTTAAGGGGGAGTGTTGAAATATTGTAAATTCAAACAATATTCTAATTATGTTTGCGTTATTATCATATAGATCAAATCCCCTTTTGTGGATTGATCATGTCGAGTCTTGTATAAGACCAAATCCCCTTTTGTGGATKGGTCAAACCATATTTATATGGTGGTATTTGAGAAGTTGCCCCCTAGGGTTTATAAAGTGGTTTTAACCACTCTTGGAAGAAGTCGGCCCTACTAAGTGAAGAGACATAACCCTAGCACCTCCTCAACTAGTATATATAAGTGAGGATAACACCTCACTTGTTCACTCACTTGCTCACACTTCTAGTGCACATATTTTGAAGGAAGTTGTAGTTGCAAGAAGGAGAAGAGAGGTGCATGCTCAGTCCTAGTTTATTCTTGGTGGTTTGGTCTTAGTCTTGGCATTGTATTGACAATCTATTATTGAGGAAGTTTTTGTTGGGTTTTCTCCCCCATGAGGGTTTCCCAGGATAAAATGTTGTGTACCTTGTGATTGTGTTTCTATCAGTGATCCTCTTTATGTTGTTGTTTTGGAAATGCATTGAATGCTCTAGTAAATTAAATATAACCTAATAACAACATTAAAATTAACACTCTTGAGAGTTTTTGGGTGAGGCCAATCCTGCATAGCTTCAATTTTCTTAGGATCCACCCTTACACCATCCTTTCCAAAGATATGACCCAAATACACCACTTATAAGGCTACAAAGGTACATTTAGATTGTTTGAGGAAAATTTAGTGCTAAGAAAGGAGATGGAGAACTTGATCCACATGGGAAAGATGGGTTGTCCATGTTTTACCATAGATGAGAATGTTATAAAAGAAAACTAAGACAAAATGACAAAGAGAAGAATGAAAGACATGATTCATGAGACTTTGGAAAGTGAAGGGGACATTACACAGGCCAAAGGGCATTACCAAGAACTCATAGTGGCCCTTATGAGTTTGAAAGGTCGTCTTGGGAATGCCAACCTCTTTCATACATATTTGGTGGTAACCAGAATGAAGATCAAGTTTAGTAACTTATTGAGCACCACCCAATTCATCTAATAGATCATCAATGACATGAATGGAAAAATTGTATTTGATGGTGAGTTTGTTGAGAGCACGAAATTTGGGACACATGCGCCACGTGCCTTCTTTCTTGAGGACCATGACCATAGGAGAAGAATAGGGGCTAGTACTGGCGGATGACACCCGCGTCAAGCAATTCTTGAACAATTTTCTCAATTTCATTTTTTTAGTTCTAGGAAAAGGGATGACGATACAGGAGGACATTGGGAGGAGGACTGCCTAGAACTAGAGGAATGGAATAATCATGAACACTGCAAGAAGGGGGAAGGCCATGGGGAGTGGAAAAAATATTTTGGTGTTTGGAAAGTATAGATTGGAGGTCAGGATGCACAGATGGTGTCTCAACCGCTTGAATGGCATTGAGTTGGGAAATAATGTCTGAATGGCCTTTTTTGAGGAGCTTTTCCATTCGATGGGAACTGATGATCTTAGGGGAGCCTGTTGTGATGCCTTGGAACTTATATTGTTGGTTGTCCTATTGAAATAACATGGAAAATTCATTAAAATCCATGAGGATGGGACCGAGAGTGCATAACCATTCTGCACCTAACACAATGTCACAACCACCCGTGTCAATAGTGAACATATGATATTTCAGGTTGTACTGGCCAATTTGAAGATGCACATTTTCACAACGCCCCCCACATATCATGGAACCTCCATTGGAAATCATGATTTCAAAATTGTTGATTGCATGGATATAACAATGGGTTTCTTGAGCAATGTGTCATTGAATGAAATTATGAGTGCTACCACTGTTAATTAGGATGATGACCTTCTGGTTTTTAATGTAGCCAATTAGCTTGAGGGTTTGGGGAACAAAGAAGCCAATGAATGCATTCAATGAAATGAYCGGGTCGACTTCTAATGGATCAAATGGAAGAGTGATAGGAGTTGGATCAGGTATATTTGCAGTATGAGAAGCCTCGATCTTGTCGTCAACAACATCCTCAGAGATGGCCATGAACAACTTATGTTCCTTACACTTGTGCCYCGGAAAATATTTTTCATAACAATTATAGMAAAGACCCTTTAGTTGGWGTTTATCCATTTCTTCCCGAGTTAATTTTTCAATTTTGAGAGGGGTGGGATGGGGGGCAAGAGTGGGAGGGTGAGGGTGCAGAGGGAAAGAAGGTTTACGGTGTTGGGAAAAAAMCAACATGTTGGGCTTCCTTGGCACATTGAGTAGCTTCCAACAAGTCTGGCRGCGAGTCATGAGAACTTAGGCTGATATTTTATCCTTGAGGCCACTGATAAATAATTATTGGAAAAAAGTATCAGACATGCCCTCTGTTCTGAAAGCTAATTGCTCAAATGCAACGATAAACTCTTCCATGGTACCTGATTGTTTCAATTTGGTCAAACGGTCCAGGGAGTGTGTATCAGTGTCAAAAAAGTCATAAAGTTCGGTAACAAATTGTGTCCAAGCTATATATCCTTAGCGTGATTTTTGACACCATTTCCATTGTTGGGCACAGGCCTATTTTGATGAGAAACCTAGTTTTGGTGGGGAAATACCTAATTTTGGAAATGCGCAAGTGGCAGGAAAAGAAACACGTGCAAGGTAAAGCCACATGCAAGGTGCACATGTAGGTAGACCTAACCGGGCTAGGGTTAGGGTTTTTGTAAGAGAATGTAATAGTTGTTGAGCTGAGAATTAGTATATATAAGTACCTAGGAGGTCTAGGTAGAGGAGTTTCTAAGTTTTGTAATATTCAAAGAAGGAAACTAATGTAAGATTTGAAACCATTTTGTAAGTTTTTTGAGATATAGGAGAGTCAAGCAACTCGATCCCAAGGGTTAGATCCCAGGTTGAGGAGCCTAGTGCAATCTAGTCAGCCTCATAGGGATCGTGAAACCTATTGTGATTGTAAGATCAGAAACTATAGTGTTCGGAGTGCCATATATTGCAGAACCATAATAAAAGAGCTTGATAGCCATATCTTTGTGGACGTAGCCCAGGAGGGGGTGAACCATGGTAATATATGTGTTATGTGATGTGATTGATTTCATGTTTCCTTATGAGTGGATGTGTTATCTCCCAAAATAAAATCGTCCTTTTAGTCGAGTTTTGTGGTGGATAGCATGGCTATCGGTAGTTGCCTCAATTCATTTTTGAGTCTTTTTAGCTGCAAAACTTAGGTTTTGGTTTTTGTCTTAGAAAATAATATGATCCATAAAGTCTTCTTTTAAAGATTTGCATAATTCACTTTCAACAGCTAACGTGTGTCCAAAAGTTGAGTGTTAGCTGTGGAAAGTGGCAACTTTCAGCAGCTAAGGAGTGCTTCTCATAAGTCTGTGCGCTGTTGAAAGTGGTGAATTTCAAAATGTCCAACAATCAATTTCATGGGTCGTGCGCTGTTGAAAGTGCATGCTTTTCGCAGCTATGGAGCGGTCTTTACAAGGTCGTGCACTGTTGAAAGTGCATGCTTTCCGCAGCTATGGAGCGGTCTTTACAAGGTCGTGCGCTGTTGAAAGTGCATGCTTTCCGCAGCTATGGAGCGGTCTTTACAAGGTCGTGCACTGTTGAAAGTGCATTCTTTCCACAGCTATGGAGCAGTTCTTAAAAGGTCACGCGCTGAGGAAAGTGAAGACTTTTTGCAGCTAACGGGAGTTTTCCACAGGGTGATGCGCTGGTGAAAGCGAAGACTTCCAACAGCTAAGGATAAGTTCTCACATGGTGGCGCGCTGAGGAAAGTGAAAGCTTTCAACAGCTAAGGAGCAGTTCGTGCTGGATCATGCGCTAGTGAAAGTGGTAAATTTCTACAGTTGAGGGGCGTTTTCCATGGGCCGTTGGTTGGAGAAAGAGAGAATCACGTGCGCTTATCCACGTTTCAAAATCAAATCAAATTGCGATCAGAAAGACGCGCTGGTGGAAGTGGGTAATCATTTCAACTCGAGTTTCACGTCCCAGTCGGATTACATCTCGGATCTGGCTCAGAAACTCACGCTCTAAAATCATAGCATCAGAGATGGCAAGTTTGAATTTAGTGGCTCAGGTACAGAGGTTGTACTCCTAGACTGGCAACATCAAATCAAATATTTGGTTCCATATCAGACATTGTTCACAAAGGGCCGTTTAGGGTTTTGAATTGCAAATGGAAAGAATGATACTTAAACTTGCAGGGAACTTTTCAATCCCTTCCTGAGCTCCAAATGAAGATATAAAAACACCATTGGAAAGATTAGATTTTCTATATGTCGATCGACTATTCATACATGAAAAACGGATTTTCTATGACCGAGAAATTTGATTTTTAAAATCTGCCCGCTTTCAACAGCGCAAATTGATATTTTATGACCCGTTAGCTGTTGAAAGTGCTGACTTTCCGCAGCTAAGGAGCGTTTTTCACGGGCTATGCGCTGTGGAAAGCCTGTCATGGCCAGAATGTTACGATTTTTGCCCAGATCGTAATTTTTTGCATGAGAATGAATTGAAACCTCTTCTACGGCTTATTTAATGAATTATTAAGTCTATTTAATAAGCCACTTTTGGAAAATGAAGAGAAGAAAAGGTCTACAAATGTCATTTACCATCTTTAAAAGAGGCAGGATTTCAGGGTTTTGGGAGCCACCTCACATAATTCGAATTTCAGAGAGCCTTGGGAGGCTGAGCTACACATCATCAGATTTCAACCATATTTTGAGGACTAGCAGATAAAGATTTACTTTATTTGAGGATCTATTCCTATTTTTTGTTTACTATTTCTGGAAATTCAGATCCATAGTTTTAGGATCTAATAACTGAATTGTTAAGCTATAAAGCTACAGAATGAAGATGAATGAGGGGGTTCAGTTTTGGATACAGAATTCTCTATTGTACACAGGCTTTTGATGCTAATACTAAATCACAGGTTCCTTTCTATTTTGATGTCAGTTTTCCACACTCCTTCTATACTGTTATCTGTGTTGTCAAGCCTTTAATGAATGTCATCTTATTATTTGGCTCATAACCTGATAATTATTTTCTTCATTATTAATTAAAACCTACTTTGTACTGGTTTATTAGCAATCTATTCTTCATCCACCTTAAAGTTATTTGCTGATTATCAATCTTAGAGAGCATTGGATCATTTGTTTACCATCTTGACTGTCTGAATACCATGTTTGAATTGAGTTATCTTACTGATCCATCTACACAAAATACAAAAACATTTTTACTTGAAGTTACCAAGCACCTTTGGTCTACAACCACAAAGGGTTTCTTGGAGTGATAACAAAATGGCGCCATTGCCGGGGAGAGGAGATTGAAGCTCAACTTCCTTGGGACATGACACAGATCCAGCTTTGATGATAGACAAAGCCTGGACATTCATTTGGTTGTAATTTTCTATCTGGCGACTCCATGTTCAAAGACTCCACTAGGGAGGATCCTGTTGATAAAAGATGAAGAGGCTGAAGTCAAGATCTAGGTATCAGTTCATTATTTTGCTTCATGAACTGTTGTTTTTCTTCATCAGCTCTTTCATGCTCTTCCCTGCGCAAGTAAAGAGAATTATTTTCTGCTTTGTATATTAAAAAAATCATCATCCTTCTTGTATATATCCATCTTTAGAAGAGGAAATCTTGCAGCCCTGCATTATAGATGTAGATTCGGTAGTCTTACCCCAGCCCATTTGTAAAGATGACCACCGTATTTCTTTTCCTTTAGAATCTGATCAACCATGTGACCATGAAAAGATTGAAATTGTTTTAAAACCTGTCCAGATCTTAGCCCCTCTGGCCATAATTTCTGAACCTGATCAACAACTTACCATCTCTCATGATCAGCCCACAGCTTTTCAAGTTAAGATCCAGATGAAGATGTTCAAACCTTTACAACTACCCCATCTTCTTCATCCTTATCCTGATGACTGTTATGAATATCTCCTTTTGTTTGCCGAAGAGAATCAAACTTCAGTCGAGGGGCACGCAGAATCCTTTTTGGATTTTGTTGATCGTTTTTCAATTGTGCATGAAGATGTGATCATGAGAATGTTTTCGAAATCTTTGATCAAAGATGTTGTTGCATGGTTTAAAAGTCTGAGAGCTGATTCAATTGGTTCTTGGACCGAGTTCTCTAATGCTTTCCTGAAGTATTGGGGAAAGTACAAATCTCTAGATTCTTACCTTGCTGACTTTTATGCTTTGAGGAGAGAGTAGAGTCAAACTTTGCATATTTTCAATCGAAAGTTTAACCGCATGTATCATGACATGCCTTTGGAGATTCGACCTTCAGAAAAAGCTTCCATGATACATTATGTTATGTGTCTTCACTCAAAACTTGCCCTTCTTCTACTAGAAAGGGAGTCTTCATCCCTAACTCAATTGTTTGGAGATGCGCAAGAGGTAGAGGAGAACATCTGTGCATCTAGGTGGATCAGAATGCAAGCCGATTATGAAAATCTGCAAACATATGAGCAAGAAGACTGTGAGTATATTTCAGATTCCGAGCAAGAAAGCAGTGAGTATGAAGCAGATTTGGACCAGCAGCCTGAGTGTGAGTACATTTCAGATTTAGAATCAGATTCGTCAACATTGGCAGAATCTTCTAGAGACAGGGGACAAGAAGGTGATCAATTTTCCAGCAAAGGAACAACCATGGTTGAGCATGAGAGAAATGAAGTTGGAGTAGATTTGGGACAGCAGCCAACATGTAAGTACATTTCAGATTCAGAATCAGATTCTTCAGTATGTGCAGAGTATTCCAGAGACAGGTATGACTATGAAGTTTATGATCAGTTTGTAAATCAGAATGAGCCTATGATAACCAATGATTGCATTGAAAACTACATGTTCCTAGCTGATCATAATCCTTGTCATTTAAACATTGCTCTATCATCATCCGCTGAGGACTGTTATGAAGAAAACAGTAAGTTTGAAGCAGATGTGGATCAACAGCTTGAGGGTGAGTATATTTCAGATTCAGAATCAGATTTTTCAGTATGTATAGAGTATTCCAGAGATAGGTATGAGTTTAAATTTCATGACCAGTTTCCAAATCAAGAAGAGCCTATGGTAACTGATAATTATATAGGCAACTACATGTTTTCAGTTGATCCAAACTCATATGATGTAAAACTTGTTCTATCATCATCTTTTGTACATTTGTCTAAAGAGGAAGTTACAATCATTGATGATCAATCACTGATCTCAAACAGACAAGAAGATGATCAGTCCTCTTATAGAGGAACAGTCATGGATGAGCAAGAGGCTGCCATAGATGTGCAGCTGTTTCCCAAGGAGCAACATGTTTCTTACCGTCTTTTCAAGGATCCAGTGGCAACCTTCATGGAGTTACACTTTTCCAAGGGCTCGAAAGTTTCAGATTTCCTCAATATGCCCATGTTTTCAGGTAAGTATGGTTTCTAGAAAAGCTCCTTGTCACTGTGGTTGCATATTCAACATCATTTGTTGATCAGTAATAAAGACAAGATTTCCTCAGTGTTCAAATTGCTTGGATGGCTATTATGGAAATCAACATTCACTTAACAGATGACAGAGATGGCTAGTGTAGGGGTAGGTAGAAGAATAAGTTCGCCATGTGAGCAGTTTGATCTTTTTCAGTTGTTGACTTCATGAATAAGCTTGGGCTGCATGCAAGTTATAGGGGAACAATTGCATAGGCTTGATGACTCCATGCCCAATGCTACTACAGGTTTGCAGAGGGATCAGTACTAAAGGCTTGATGACTCCATGCCCAATGCTAAAGGCTACTGGAACTACTAGGTTCTTGGAAACCTCGCAGGGAGGTCTCCATCCCAGTTGGAGCCAAATGTTATCTCCCAAAATAAAACCGTCCTTTTAGTCGAGTTTTGTGGTGGATAGCATGGCTATCGGTAGTTGCCTCAATTCATTTTTGAGTCTTTTTAGCTGCAAAACTTAGGTTTTGGTTTTTGTCTTAGAAAATAATATGATCCATAAAGTCTTCTTTTAAAGATTTGCATAATTCACTTTCAACAGCTAACGTGTGTCCAAAAGTTGAGTGTTAGCTGTGGAAAGTGGCAACTTTCAGCAGCTAAGGAGTGCTTCTCATAAGTCTGTGCGCTGTTGAAAGTGGTGAATTTCAAAATGTCCAACAATCAGTTTCGCGGGTCGTGCGCTGTTGAAAGTGCATGCTTTTCGCAGCTATGGAGCGGTCTTTACAAGGTCGTGTGCTATTGAAAGTGCATGATTTTCGCAGCTATGGAGCGGTCTTTACAAGGTCGTGCACTGTTGAAAGTGCATGCTTTCCGCAGCTATGGAGCGATCTTTACAAGGTCGTGCACTGTTGAAAGTGCATGCTTTCCACAGCTATGGAGCAGTTCTTAAAAGGTCACACGCTGAGGAAAGTGAAGAATTTCCACAGCTAACGGGGGTTTTCCATAGGGTGATGCGCTGGTGAAAGCGAAGACTTCCAATAGCTAAGGATAAGTTCTCACGTGGTGGCGCGCTGAGGAAATTGAAAGCTTTCAACAGCTAAGGAGTAGTTCGTGCAGGATCATGCGCTGGTGAAAGTGGTAAATTTCTACAGTTGAGGGGCGTTTTCCACGGGCTGTTGGTTGGAGAAAGTGGGAATCACGTGCACTTATCCACGTTTCAAAATCAAATCAACTTGCAATCAGAAAGATGCACTGGTGGAAGTGGGTAATCATTTCAACTCGAGTTTCACGTCCCAGTCGGATTACATCTCGGATCTGGCTCAGAAACTCACGTTCTAAAATCATAGCATTAGAGATGGCAAGTTTGAATTTAGTGGCTCAGGTACAAAGGCTGTACTCCCGAACTGGCAACATCAAATCAAATCTTTGGTTCCATATCAGACATTCTTCACAAAGGACCATTTAGGGTTTTGAATTGCAAATGGAAAGAATGATACTTAAACTTGCAGGGAACTTTTCAATCCCTTCCCGAGCTCCAAATGAATATATAAAAACACCATTGGAAAGATTAGATTCTCTATATGTCGATCGACTATTCATACATGAAAAACAGATTTTCTATGACCGAGAAATTTGATTTTTAAAATCTGCCCGCTTTCAACAGCGCAAATCGATATTTTATGACCCGTTAGCTGTTGAAAGCGCTGACTTTCCGTAGCTAAGGAGATTTTTTCACGGGCTATGCGCTGTGGAAAGCCTGTCACGGCCAGAATGTTACGATTTTCACCCAGATCCTAATTTTTTGCATGAGAATGAATTGAAACCTCTTCTAAGGCTTATTTAATGAATTATTAAGTCTATTTAATCAGCCACTTTTGGAAAATGAAGAGAAGAAAAGGTCTACAAATGTCATTTACCATCTTTAAAAGAGGCAGGATTTCAGGGTTTTGGGAGCCACCTCACATAATTCGAATTTCAGAGAGCCTTGGGAGGCTGAGCTACACATCATCAGATTTCAACCATATTTTGAGGGCCAGTAGATAAAGATTTACTTTATTTGAGGATCTATTCCTATTTTTTGTTTACTATTTCTGGAAATTTAGATCCATAGTTTTAGGATCTAATAACTGAATTGTTAAGCTATAAAGATACATAATGAAGATGAATGAGGGGGTTCAGTTTTGGATACAGAATTCTCTATTGTACACAGGCTTTTGATGCTAATACTAAATCACAGGTTCCTTTCTATTTTGATGTCAGTTTCCCACACTCCTTCTATACTGTTATCTGTGTTGTCAAGCCTTTAATGACTGTCATCTTATTATTTGGCTCATAACTTGATAATTATTTTCTTCATTATTAATTAAACCCTACTTTGTACTGGTTTATTAGCAATCTGTTCTTCATCCACCTTAAAGTTATTTGCTGATTATCAATCTTAGAGAGCATTGGATCATTTGTTTACCATCTTGACTGTCTGAATACCATGTTTGAATTGAGTTATCTTACTGATCCATCTACACAAAATACAAAAACATTTTTACTTGAAGTTACCAAGCACCTTTGGTCTACAACCACAAAGGGTTTCTTGGAGTGATAACATGATGAATGGATAATTCTGTGAAATTTGTTATATGTTAGATCTGGTATAATGCATGCATAGACTTAGCAGATGAATGAATATTAAGACTAACAGAAGAAGCAACCAGATCAAGGCCTAAGAAGATGAAATATAGTCCCAGATCCCCACTCTTTCCTAGACTGCAAGCATCTGAGAATTGTAGTCACCCATAGAATTATCTCGGGTGAGACTACATGATACACTCTATGTGTTGCATTTCCTTCTCGTTTACCAGGAGGGTCAATAGTTTTAGAAGGCTTTGTTGGAAGCTTGTTTAGATCTGAACCTGGGTTAGCCCAAGAAGTGGGAAGAGAGAGTAACAACCAACAAATGGTTTTGTTGCATGGAGAGTAACAATCCAAAGCCCCGTTCATGAGTAACACATGGACATTATCCATATCATTTTCCAATGATGCAGAAGTATCAAAAAAAACCCAAGAGTTCATATTGCAACTTTTGCAAATCAGTGGGTCATGATGATAAATATTGTAGGACAATAGACTTGATGTGGGAGAGAATGTTAGATACCTATAGGGTGTAGGAATAAATGATGATCGGGCAAAATCCACCTCAATTTAACCAGGTACCACCTCCATACAACATTGTGCAGCAGCAGTATAACATTGTGCAACCTCAGTATAATAATGCACAGCCATAGTATAACACCATGCAGTATAATCAGGTGCCTAAGTACAATGCATTGTGAGGAGATCGAAAGGGATACAGAGGTGGAGGATGAGGTAGAGGAGGATTTGGAAGAGGCATAGGTCCAATAGTATCCCATAAATGCCAACAACTAGGACACTATGTAAGGGAATGTCCACTTCCACATGCGACATGCATGTATTTTCGCACAAAAGACCATGATACAGAGGAATGCCCAACACTTTTGGGGAAAATTCAAGAAAAATGGAATCAGAACAATCAAAATGTTTAGTGGATTTATGCAGAGGTGAGGGATGATGGAAGAAATATCAACATAGTTACATGCAGAGGAGCAAAGACAAGAGTTGACACAGTACGACATGATCCAGCACAACATCGATGGGTGAAGAAGAATACTGAACCATAGAAACAGTTCGATGTGGGGGAAAGAAAAAGAAATATTCAAAGAGGTAAGATAGGATTTCCTCAAGCTATATGTTTCATCTACATAAATAGGGCAACATACTTAGAACGTACCAATGTACAAGATTCCCTTATTAATGGACCACACGGGCGAAGTACAACCTATAGCACAAGTAAGTACCATAAAGATTTTTCTACAATACTGTGTTAAGCTACTGAATGACCAATCATCTGTTAAAGTTTTGCTAAATATGTTAGAAAGATGTAACACAGAGGTAGAGGGAAGTTAGAGAAAAAAATGGTCAATCACCTCCATATAAGACGGAGGACAAGCAGGGAATTCAAACTGAATGCCAACATTAGAGATTTCAACATGGGGGACATCATACCAGATTTAGGCTTTGAGGTAAATGTGTTACCCAAGAAGACATGGCAGTGTATGGGAGAGCCCACACTAGGCTATTCACTTGTCCAATTGAAGCTAGCAAACCAACACGGAGTTCTACCAATTTGAAGGCTTAAGGGTGTAACAGTTGATCTGGATGGAGTGCACACTAAGACAGATTTTGAAGTAATATAAATAGTAGATGGTACAAAACCTTATCCAACATTGCTTGGGTTGGATTGGGCATTTGATAACCAATCCATAATCAACTTGAATACAAGGAAGATGACATTTGAATCAAGAGAATACAGATTCATTGTGCCATTAGATCCATCAGAAGGGAAAGGTTTGTAGAACCCACTTTCTTAGATCTGGAGGAAATCAACCAGTTATACAGAACCACTGCGCGTGAAGAATACTATGTCAACCCAAATGCAGTTGGAGTAATTAGCTAGAGGAGCATCACATCATGTGCTTCTGACTTGGATACCGGGTTGGAAATTTGACAGCAAAGATTACATGAAGTATCCACAAGAAGGTGCGCAAGAATAGATCGCGTGGTAAGATGGGTGGGTACAGAGATAAGAGAACCTCCCAGTTTTCATGGGTTTTATTGGACTAATCGGTAAGTGCGGACACAAACAGATCTCCCTAACTTCCACAGGAAACTAGAACAAAACAAGATAGAATACATACTTCGCCTTAAACTTCATTGTCATATAAATTAGTTTGGTGAGGTGCAAGTGACATACCTTTTAAATGACGCTTGATCCTCGCTAGTGTCATCCTTGTAGCTCCTTCCTTGAGTTTGCAAAATGGTAAGCCTGTCTAAGAATCACAAACCAACAAAGAGGGAAAACAAAGATATATATATTCTAGTGAAGTCTGTGTATAAGATCAAGGAATTATACAATAGAAGTTGAGATGCTTTTATAGGGAAGAAATGTATTGTTGTATTAAATTAAATGGAAAGTGGAGAATACAACCCATGCCTTGATGTTGCACATTCCCCTTTCACTGGATCTTTGCTTCAACACACACACCTTTTCTCCAATGCCTTGAATGAAGAATATCCACAATCTGACTTGAAGAACTAAAGCAAAGTTCTCAAGCATAATCTAAAGTAGAACTCTCCATGCAAATCTTAGCCTATTCAACCTTATCCTTTTCCATGAGAGATCCCTATTTATATAGTGTGAAAGAGAGCTAGATGAGGATATTAGGATGATCCCACTAAATCAAAGAAGCGAGTAAGATCCAAACTGATCGGAGGCCACCTCATCTTCTAGAAGATTCCCTTCTAGAACATTCGTGAATTTTAACTTTTCATGTGCTTTAAGCATCGTCACACCCTATGCACAAGAAGCATGCGGTGACATCACAGTCCATTTTTAGGGGAGAGTGTGACGATCAGGCGTCATCACGCCCCA